>CM038677.1:233847994-234058491 GCA_021605205.1 Aegilops longissima
TATACTACATTTAATATATTTTATCTCTACTCTTATAAAAAACGGAGTTGTTGATGATGGTGTGCCTGCCATCCTGCATTATAGGCCGTCTGATTTATATCTGGCGGATAGCAAGGAAACTATGATGGTTGAAGTTGGCAACAATCATGATTGTAGATTCTTATTGAAATAGAAAACGAATTCAAATTTAGTTGAATTGCAGCGGTAGTATAGACATTTGGAATGCACTAAAATGTTGGTATGAGTAGGTTACATGCATTATACAGCAAGCGAAAAAATTTAATCGGACATAACATGGATTCATACTCCCTCCTTCCATCTACATAGGGCGTAATGAGATTTTTAAGACCGCCTTTGACTATTGACAAGATTAATAGTACATGACATGCACAATGTGAAAATTATATCATTGAAAGAACTTTTCACAGACGAATTTAACGGTGTGCTTTGTGTAAGTTGCATGTCATATATCATTGCTCTAATATTTGACCAAAAGTTAGCATCGAAAAACACATTAGGCCCTATATAGATGGAAGGAGGGAGTAGCTTTGAATAGCATTTGTATAGTAAAACGGGGCAAGACTCTCTCTTTGTGTGGTGTGAATAGTTTTATTTTTTTTGTTTTCTTTTTGGTTGAGGGAAGTGCGAATTGATTTGTTACGTACAAGTACAATATTACGACATGTTAGGCTTGTCCCTAAAATTCAACCCGCGTCTTGTTATATCCCGAATATTCAGATATCATGCTCCCAAAACTGGCGCCTTCACAACCCACGCCTTGCTATCCCGATACAATGGGCGCGAAAACTCCCTCCAGCTGCCAAATCCCGACACGCGAAATCCCCCTTCTAACCCTGAGCCGAAAGTGCCGCTAGTTCAAATCCGTGGGGGTACTTTTGTAACACACCCTACATTTTGGACAAGCGCGTTCCTAAGTCATGCTTCACCCACTCCCATCACCCCCTTTTCGCCATTCGAAATCCCAGGCCGCCATAACCTCTCTGCTCCAGCTGCGAAACCCCACCCTCCTCTGTCCGCCACGTCACCGTTGCCCAGCCGGAGCCTCTTCCCTGACGACGTCGTCCACCGCAACAGCTTGGCGTCCCTCGTCCACCTCCCCGGATGAGGATTCGTCGTCCATCTCGTCGTCCCGCCGGTTCAGCCGCCCCGTCCTCCGCCTCCAAGGAGCTGCTCCGACGATCGCCTCGTCTATCGCGGCTGCTCCATCCCCACAGCACTGCCTTAACCTGCTCCACCGGAACCGCAGCATCCTCACCGAATCCTCGGACGAAGCCGAGGCCTACTCGGTGCCACCAAAGAGGTTGTACACTCATCGCATCGCACCTTCTCCTTAACTCGACCTCCGGCACCGGCGGTGCTCCATCCCGCACCCCATGGGCGGCTACCTTGAAGCCGGTGCATGGCGACATCTCCACGGCGGCACTCCCCGGTCGAGGCCCCTTGATGGCGGTGTCCATACCAGCCGGATCTGCTGCTGCTGCTACTCCGGTTCTCGCTCGATCGCTCGCTTCGCCCAGCTCTCACTCTTGCTCTCCCCTCGCTGGTGTTCTTTGCTCTGCTCCGATTAAGCCACACTTGATCGATGAATCGACTTTTGGGTCGATCGATTTTCACGGGTTGGGGGCTCACGGAGTTAAGGAAGAACCACTACTTGCGGGGGCGGGGCTCATGGAGAGGTACCCACTATCTATCTTAGGGTTCACGGTGGGGGTCCTAGAGGGCTGGTCGGGCGGCGGTGGCGAGTTGTTTCAGGGCGGCGAGGCGGCGCTGGGGCCGGCGGTTCGGCGGTGGTGGCTGGCGGCTCGAGGTGCAGGTTGAAGATGAACTGCAGCCCTCCTAAACTACATGTCAAGTGCCTCTCTGCTACCATTGCGTTCAGTTTGACGGTAGCATTCAGATTCCTGATAAATTTCAGTTTGACAGTTAAGTTGAGTCACAGTTTTTACCTCATCTGTTGTAGTCGGTGGTTTTGGTGATGTTAATTTTACATCATCTATTGGAGATGCTATTAGAATCCCACTTGAGATTGACGATGTACATCTTGTCTTTGCTTGACCTTGGCGTCTTCTGGCTCACGGAGCTGCTCAATGACGAGCGATCCATCTGTGAGCGATGCCACAGGCGCCGTCTCTGATTCCTCGGATCTTCCTCCACACCTCCGACAGCCACCTCTGCCTTAATCGCTTCAATGACCAACCCAATGATCTTTGAGGTCGACACGGCTCTGACAAAGAGGTTGTACACTTGTTGCATCACTTATTACTATACATTCACGTCGATCCATTAGGGCTATTTTGGTTCAGCGGAAAAACATCGATCCACCGGTTGTTACCATCACTCTAAATTTCTGCATGCTCTCCTTACATAATCTCACCATATTTTTTTTTCGTATGCATGTCGTATTGTACACAATCATCTTGAACATGTAGAGAAAAATAGAAGAGTTTTTGTGGCAATAGAATGTCATGCGAGACATCGCTCCATCTTTGGGTTCAATGGCAAACCCTCCCCACCCCTCTCCAGTTGTAATCCGAGGAAGATATCTGTTACGAGGCGGATTCGGACGCCACGACCACTCCTATTTATCCCCCAAGGTGTTTGCTCTACCTTGGCATGATGATGTTAGTCATATCATGCATATGTTGCCTTGCAGTGCCTACTTTTGACATCATATATGTCATCTGCTTAGTTTAGACATATTCTGTAATGCCACATGTTTAGTTTCTATATCATATATGGGAATTATGCAGTCTCATGTCTTTTAGTGTAACACCCCGGAAGTAACTTTCCATATTTGTAACTCCAACTCTTGCCATTTTCGGCATTGATATATGATATTCCCTCCGTGGTTGGGTTTTTCCTCTTTTTGCATTTTGTCCGTGTCATGCATTTTATATTATGTCATCATGTGCATCGCATTTGCATACGTGTTAGCCTCATGATTCCGAGCATTTTTCCGTTGTCCGTTTTGCAATCCGGCACTCCTATCTCCCCGGTCCCTTTTACGTTTTTCCGTATGCGGGCATTAAACCTTCTCGAAATGGACCGAGGTTTGTCTAGTGGCCTTGGTATACCACCGTAGACCACCGGTCAAGTTTCAGTCATTTGGAGCTCGTTTGGTACTCCAGCAGTTAACCGCACTCTTACAAAGGCCTCTTTTAAGTTGCAGCCCAACACCCTTCAAAACAGCCCAATAACCCATCTAAGTCACTTCCATGCTCTCCGTCGTTCGATCACGATCGTGTGGTAAAAACTACACCTTATTTGGACTCTCCTAGCTCCCTCTACCTATATATATGTGCTCCTCCCGAAAAATTCGCGGTCAAACCCTAGTCTAGCTCCTCCAAAAGCCACCGGACGCGTCCGCACCCACGGACGTGTCCAGCCGCCCGCCCGCCACGTCGCTCCGACGAATCGGAGGACGCCACGTCACCCCGCCGCCGCCGCCAGCCACTCCGCGCCGCCACCTCACCGCCTCCTCTCCTCTCCAGCGCACGCTGGCCCATCCGAACCCTTGCCCGCCCGGCGCCGCCCGCGCCGCCGCCGGCGCCGCGCCCGCCCGCCCGCCGCTCCCTTCTGCGAGCGCGCGCCTCCGCCAGCGCCTCCCGCCGCCTCGCCCGCGGCCGCCTCGCCGACCTCGGCCGCCGCGCCAGAGATCGCCCGCCCCGCCGCGCCCGCCACCTCGCCGCCACCGGGCCGACTCCCCGCGCCGCTCCGGCCACCCGCCGGCGACCTCCCTCCTCCTCGCCGGAGCCCGCGCCCCACCGGATCCGCCGTCGCCAGTCCGATCGGGTCGGGCCCCGATCCGGCCTCGATCCACGAGAGCCCGCTGACTTCTCCCTCTTTTTTTTCACTAAGTCTTGAGTTATTTGTTATTTTGTGCATTTTTCAACGTGCTATATCTTCGCATCCGTAGATCCATTTTGCGCGTATAATATGTCAAAATGTTCGTCTCGAGGAGTAGATCATTTCATTCCATTGCATCATTTTCTTTTGAGCTCATCTTGATGCCCGAAATGCTGTTGGAATAGTGCTATGTGTTGTTAGTTTCTGTTTCGTAACAGAAGTTGCACTTTTGTTATTTTTGCCATGATTAATGTGTGCACCCTATGTATTGGAGTCCTACATATGTTTTGAAATATGTCATGCCATCTTTCCAGGGGTGTATGCCATGTATTTTTGTGATCTATGTGGTGACTAGCACAAGCATGCAAAGTAGGTGTCCTAATGTTGCTGATTTCAGCCCTGTTTTAGCTGATTTTGATGCCATGTTAACTTGATGATACCGAGAGATCTATGCATATTTTGAGATACTTCAGTAAGGGTGTTTTGTAAAGCATGTCTTGCTCTATCCATCCATGCCTTTTTTTGCAATTATGGAGTGCCATAGCTTGAGTCAATCGAGCTCTACTTTTGCTATCAAATGTTTCCTGGCAGATTGTATACATGTTATTCAATTTTGCCAAGCTTGTTGTGGTTGATCCATTTATGCTATGTCATTGTTCTTGCCATGTATGTCTTCTATGTCATGTCTTCTTGATGTATGTATGCTTAGTTTATCATATAAGGCTCTGTAGTGAGTGCATTGAGCTTGTAAACATGCCTACTTGTTATCAGTTTTTGACATGCCATGTTGCTGAATCTGTTAACGAGACTTTCAATATTGACATGGGTGTTACTATATTTTCTAATCCTTTTTGGCTTATGGTCAGTAAGGGACTTTTGTTCTAGGCTTTGAGTAGATTCATGCCATGCCTTGTTTTACTATTTTAAGGTCCTGTAGCATGTAGTTTTGCTGCTCTGAACATTGCAACCTGATGCTGTTTTTGCCATGTCCAGCCTGATATTTTGTGCACTTTTGCCATGCTTGTTTGAACCTTATATGATGTGAACTAGCCGTAGCTCAGTGCTCATCTTTTGTCGAGCATCATGTGTAGAGCACTGCCATGTACTTTGTTGGTACGTTTGGGTGCAGTAGCTTAATTAATTGTTGCTTGCTAAGTGGCATCATGCTGTTAATGGCAGATTTGCGCCATTCTTGTTTTGCTTGCCATTTACAAACCGTGCATCCGTTTCCGGTGATCTTTATATCGATTTCAACGAAATCATCTCATCTTTCAGTGGCATGCTTGGTTTGCCAAGTTGATGCCTGGTTCATCATTACCTTCGGGCGCACATAAGCATTGCATATCGCATCCCGCATATCATGCCATGTTTTGCATCATGTTGATTGTGCATTGCACCGTGATTTATTGTGGTTCCTTTGTTTGTGTTGTTGCTTTGGGTAGAGTCGGAGACGAGTGCGTGAACGAGGAACCTGTTGAGAACGCTTTCGAGGATCAAGCTTTCGACAACTCGAGAACATTGCGAGCAAGATGACCATACCCTCGAAATCACTTCTATCTTTGCTATGCTAGTTGCTCGCTCTTTTGCTATGCCTATGCTGCGATGCCTACCACTTGCTATATCATGCCACCCATATTGCCATGTCAGCCCTAACCATCCTTTTCCTAGCAAACCGTTGATTGGCTATGTTACCGCTTTGCTCAGCCCTCTTATAGCGTTGCTAGTTGCAGGTGAAGCTGAAGTTTGTTCCTTGTTGGAACATGGAGATGTTGTTCCTCTTTGGAACATGTTTACTTGTTGGGGATATCACAATATATATCTGCTAATTAATACATCTATATACTTGGTAAAGGGTGGAAGGCTCGGCCTTATGCCCGTGTTTTGTTCCACTCTTGCCACCCTAGTTTCCGTCATACGGTGTTATGTTCCTTGATTTTGCGTTCCTTACGGTTGGGTGATTTATGGGACCCCTTGACAGTTCGCTTTGAATAAGACTCGTCCCAAAGAAGGCCCAACTTTGGTTTTACCATTTGCCACCTAAGCCTTTTCCCCGGGTTTCGCGAGCCCGAGGGTCATCTTTATTTAACCCCCGGCCAATGCTCCTCTGAGTGTTGGTCCAAACTAGAGCCACTTGCGGTGCCACCTGAGGGCAACTTGGGGCATCTTCGGTTGTCGTCGTACTGCTCATCCGGATGTGCCACGAGAACGAGATATGTGCAGCTCCTATCGGGTTTGTCGGCACAATCGGGCGGCTTTGCTGGTCTTGTTTTATTCTGTCGAAATGTCTTGTAGTCCGGGATTCGAGATTGATCGGGTCTTCGGTAGAAGGAATATCCTTCGTTGACCGTGAGAGCTTATAATGGGCTAAGTTGGGACACCCTGCGAGGTAATATCTTTCAAAGCCGTGCCCGCGATTATGAGGCAGATGGGAATTTGTTAATGTCGGTTGTAGAAAACCCAAAGTTGACCTCAAATAAAATACACATCAACCGTGTGTAACCATGATGGTCTCTTCTCGTGGAGTCCGGAAGTGAACACGGTGTTGGAGTTATGTCGGCGTAAGTAGTTCAGATCACTTCTTGATCGCTACTAGCTTCACGACCGTGCTTTGCTCCTCTTCTCGCTCTCTTTTGCGATGTAGCCACCATATATGCTAGTCGCTTGCTGCAGCTCCACTTTACTACTCTGTCCTTCCTATAAGCTTAAATAGTCTTGATCTCGCGGGTGTGAGATTGCTGAGTCCCGTGACTCACAGATACTTCAAAAACAGTTGCGAGTTTCCGATGAGGCCAAGCAGATGACTCAACCGAGCTCAAGTGGGAGTTCGACGAGGCGTGGTCGTTACTATGTGTCTTTTCCAGATGATCAGAGTGGTGCCCAGTTGGGACGATTCGGGATCATGTAGCATTTGGGGTATCTTCTTTTATTTTGGTTCCGTAGTCGGACCTTGAGTGTACTCAATGATGGATGTTTATTTATGTCTTGTGTGAAGTGGCATTGTAAGCCAACTATGTATCTCTTTCCTTAATCATTACATGGGTTGTGTGAAGATTCCCTCACTTGCGACATTGCTTTCAATGCGGTTATGCCTCTAAGTCGTGCCTCGACACGTGGGAGATATAGCCGCATCGGGGGCGTAACAAGTTGGTAATCAGAGCCTTCCCCGACTTAGGAGCCCCCTACTTGATTGTTTGCTAACGTTGTTGAGTCTAGAATGGAAAATGTTTTGAGTCTTAGGATTATATATATCGGAGAGTAGGATTCTTTTACTCCCAGTCCTTCGTCGCTCTGGTGAGGTCTCCTGACGTAGAGTTTTGACTCTTCTCTTCTCAAATTTCACTAAAAATTTTTTAGGATCACGTGGGTATCTTGGAATCGTTCCGATGGTTTTGTGACGAGAACATTGTTCTTGGTGCCTCCTGACATTTAGGGGTTGTGGCGGTGTCCCGGGAGTTGAGCTCCGAGGTGTTGTCGTCACAATTTTATCGTTGCGATTCTGAATACCGAGTTTTGCCGACATCGAAATCTCTTTTGTGCAGTTGTTGGTGAGATAACCCCGATAGCCCAAGATCTTGTGGCGAGTCTTGGAGTATTGCCATGACTTGTATAACGGATGTTTTTCAAGGTCGAGGTACACGATTTCGAGGATTTCTTGGTTATGTGTTGACGGATGGATCTGGTGGATCTAGGTATTGTTAGTTTGGGTGATATATTTTGTGTCCCTGTATCCCCAACACCAGATTGCATAACCGAAAGTTTGGGAGTTTATAGGTGAGAATTCTAGTAGCTTACGGGATATTCTTTCCGATGGATGTATGATTTGAGATTGGGGTTCAACGTCTAGTGGTCCGCCCATTCACGGTCGATTCTGATGGTCGCGAGGCGTCTTAAAGAATCCTTGGCTATGCTGATTCGGGGCGTCTTGTTAGTCATTCGTGACGTCCGCTATCGTCGTGTCCGTGTGGGCCCCACCACTAACACTTTGGGTGAAATCTCTATCATGTGTTTGTTCGGCTCATTCTAGAAGCCAATCTTTTGTTTTCGATGGTGATATTCGATTTGTTTCTAAGGCGGATGTTGTTTCCATATCTTTATCTAAGTGGCTTCTCACCTTAATGGGCGTGTGATGATTAACTTTGGAATTCATTCGTTCATTTTTGTTGAATGTTTTTTGTGAAGACTATATGTTGCAATTTCTATCCGTTGATTCTACTTATCTAGTTGTCTATCAAAGGACTAACGGATGTCACCCTCTTGAGATGGCTCCGCCAACGCGTCTCAATCCGGATCGCAATGATGGGGATCGATCAACCTCCACCTCCACCTCCACCTCCGCCTCCAGAGGCTCGGCAAGCTATCATGGCAGCCACCAATGCCAATGCTCGAGATGATTTTGCGGCTCTTGCAAGAACGTGCTCGAGGGCAAGGCAATCAAGGCAATCAAGGTCAAGGCAACTATCAGCCACACTTTGCTACTCTCGGTCGGTTCCTCGCTAATCGGCGAAGTCTTTCGGTTTACGTGTCGAGGCCACGAGACGCCTGACGATTGGTTAGTGGACATCTGCAAGCACTTTGGTATAGCAATGTCGGACACGAGGACTTTGTCAAGTTTGCATCATTTCAACTCAAGGATCAAGCTGCTGAGTGGTACCGACAATACAAAGATTCCAGAGGAGGTCGTGTCATTACAGGATGAGTTCGCCGTGATTTGAGCTCATCACATTCGAAAAGTGTTGTTGAGAGCAAGCGTGAGGAGTTCCGCAATCTCAAGCAAGGCACCATGTCGTCTATCAATACAATATCCAGTTCGAAGCTTCGCTCGTTTTGCTAAGCAAGGCGTGCACGATGAAAAGAGTATGATCTATCAATTCAGAGGTGGTGCGAGAGAAGATCTGCAATTACCTCTTGTGCTGTTTGAGCGGATAAGTATGATGATTTCTACAACATGGCTCTGAAGCAAGAAGCTGCCCAGCTCAAATGTGAGGCTTCTAAGAAGAGAATCAGGGATGCGATTCAGTCCTCTTCGTCCTCTCAAGTGGCAGCTAAGCGGCGAAGTTTTACCTGCCCCTCCTCCGTTCCGTCGGCCTTACCAGCAGAAGAACTCGGTGGCCGTGGATCTTCCCACCCACCCAACCCAAGCTATCGAAACAAGTCTAATTCTCAAGCTCCAAGGTCAAGTGCTCCTTACCACCGTCCGCTCTCGAGGTCACTTGCAACAAGTGTCGTGAGAAGGGTCACTATCTGAACAAGTGCTTCAACCAGAGGCGCCTTCCGCCTCCTCCTCTGTGAAATCTTCCAAAGAATGTAGTGGTCAAGCATAATCCAAAGTATGCCAAGGTCAATATGATGAATGCAGCTCAGGTGAGGATTCTTCGATGTGCTAATGGGTAATCTTCTTGTTAATGATATTCTGCAAAAGTCTTATTTGATCTTTGGTGCATCGCTTTCTTTCATCTCAAGACCTTTTGTTGCCAAGCATGAGTTGGTGACGAAGAGATTCCTATTCCATTGAAGATTGTGTCCCGGGTAAGCAGATGACTTCTCGAGTTTTGGTTCGAATGTCTCTATCAAGATGGGCGATTATGATTTCTTTCTAAACCAGTTGTTCTTGGTGACTCGGATATTGATCTTATTCTCGGGATGGATGGCTTTATCGGCACAAAGCTCAGCTTGATTGTGCTGCCGGGAAATTCAATTGACTCACTCTTCTAATGATGTGATCATCTATGCGCTTCGTGATGAAACCATTCGGTTGTTTTCTCTCAATGAGAAGGGCGAACTGAATGCTATCTCTCGATTCGATCGTTTGTGAGTACCAAGATGTCTTTCGGAAGAGCTTCCGGTATGCCTCCTCATCGGCGATTGAGTTCGTTATTGATCTTGAGCACGCATCGAACCCGTTTATAAGCGTCCATACAAGCTTGGACTGATGAGCTGAAGGAATTGAAGAAGCAGCTCGATGAACAAGAGCGTCTGGTTTGATCGGACCGAGTTCATCTCCTTGGGGTTGTGGTGTTCTTTTGTCCGAAGAAGGATGGCGCGGACCGACTTTGTGTCGATTACCGTCCATTGAATAAGAAGACAATCAAGAACAAGTATCCACTTCCCAACATCAATGAGCTTTTCGAGCAACTCAAAGGTGCTACTGTGTTCTCCAAGCTTGACCTTCGTATGGGGTATCATCGATTCGCATTCGTGAACAAGATATTCCCAAGACAACATTCGAACAAGCTTTGGTTCTTATGAATATCTTGTCATGTCTTTCGGCCTTGTCAATGCTCCTCCAACATTCTCTCGGATGATGAACTTCATATTCAACCCCTACACCAATGAATTCGTCTTGGTCTATCTTGATGATATTTTGGTCTTCTCCAAGAATAAGAAGGATCATGCCAAACATTTGCGATTGGTGCTAGACAAGCTCGAGAGTACCAATTCTATGCTAAGTTCTCCAAATGTGAATTTTGGCTTGATGAAGTGCTTTATCTTGGTCATATCATCTCGCCAAGGGCATCATTGTTGATCCCGAGAAGGTGTCCGCAATTGTGAATAGGGAACCTCCTCGAATGTCAAGCAGCTCCGCAGCTTTCTTGGTCTTGCAAGCTATTGCGAAGATTCGTTGAGAACTTCTCCAAGGTTGCAAAGCCTCTTTCCAACCTCCTCGAAGCATGTGAAGTATGTCCGGTCTCCCGAGTGTGGCGTTGCTTTCAATACCCTCAAAGAGAAACTCGTCACAGCTCTGCTCGACTCCTCTTGATGAATCCAAGCCATTTGAAGTTTTACTGTGATGCTTCTCTTCAAGGTCTCGGTGCTGTGTTAATGCAAGAGAAGAGAGTTGTGGCTTATACCTCTCGCCATTGAAGCCCAACGAGAAGAACTACCCCACTCACGATCTTGAGTTGGCGGCAGTTGTCCATGCATTGATAACGTGGAGACATCTCTTGTTGGGAAGGAAAGTGGACATTTTCACCGATCACAAGAGTCCCAAGTACATTTTCACTCAGCCCAACCTCAACCTCGAGGCACTCGATGGGTGAAATGATTCAAGAGTACAACCCAAGTATTGAATATACTCCGGCAAAGCCAATGTCATTGCAGATGCTTTGAGCAGGAAAGCTTCTCGCAATCTAATCCTCAAGCCCTTTCACCGGATCTCTGTGAATCTTTCCAAGCTGAATCTTCAAGTTGTTCCTCAAGGCTTTCTTGCCAACCTCATAGTCTCTCCTACTTTGGAAGATCAGATTCGTGAGGCTCAACTTCGGATACCATGGTGAAAAAGGTGAAGCGTGGTATCGACAAGGGCATTCCAAGTACAAGTGCTTCCACGTTGATGACAAAGACACTCTGTTCTTTGAGGACGGATTGTGGTTCCTAAGGGTGATCTGAGAAAAGTCATTATGAGCGAGGCTCACAATTCGCTTCTATCCATTCATCACGGAAATGCGAAGATGTACCATGACCTCAAGCAGTCATATTGGTGAACTCGAATGAAGCGAGAAATTGCTCAATTCGTGAATGAATGTGATGTCTGCGGAAGAGTGAAAGCGAGAACACCAAAGACCAGCTGGTCTCCTCCAACCTCTTGCTATTCCTGAATGGAAGTTTGATCATATTGAAATGGACTTCGTGATGGCTTTCCAAAGTCCAAGCGTGGAAATGATGCTATCTTCGTTGTCATTGACAAGCTTACTAAAGTGGCTCATTTTCTTCCTATCAAAGAATCCATCACAGCAGCTCGGTTGGCGAGCTATACACCTCGAGATTGTCTCCTTGCGGCATTCCTCAAGTGATCTCTTGAGACCGTGGCAGCATCTTTACCTCCAAGTTTTGGGATTCTTTTGAAGGCCATGGGCACCAACATTCGTTTCAGACAGCTTTCCATCCTCAAACAAGTGGCCAAGTTGAGCGAGTTAATCAAATTCTTGAAGATATGCTCGGGGCTTGTGTCATTTCCTTCGGTATGAAGTGGGAAGATTGTCTTCCTTATGCGAGTTCTCCTACAACAACAGCTTCCAAGCGAGTTCGGGCAAGGCCCCATTCGAAATTCTCTATGGCGAAAGTGCCGTACTCCTCTCAATTGGTGCGAGGCAGTGAGCGCCAACTTCTTGGCAATGACTTGATCACGAAGCGGAAGAAATGTGCCAAGTCATTCGTGAGAATCTCAAAGCCGCATAATCGCGCGGAAGAGCTATTATGATGATAAGCACCGTGATGTGGCTTTTGAAATCGGAGACCATGTCTACCTCCGCGTCTCTCAATGAAAGGCACTCGTCGCCCGGTATCAAAGGGAAGCTTGCCCCTAGATCGTGGGTCCTTTCAAGATAATTGGGAAAAGAGGCGATCTCGCCTATCAACGAGCTTCCATCCAACTTTGCAAGCGTGCGATGTGTTTCACGTGTCACAGCCGCAAGTGCTTCAAGACTCTGAACGCACTATCAACTTCAAGAGATTGACCTTCAAGAAGATCTCTCTATCATGAGCACCCGTTGCTATTCTTGAAGAAACCGAGCGCAAGACTCGCAACAAGTCAATCAAATTCCTGAAAGTGAAGTGGTCACACCATTCCGACCGAGAAGCTACACGGGCGCGAGGATCACCTCCGTTCGAGTATCCGGAGTTCTTTCAGTCCTAGATCTCGGGGCGAGATCCTCTTGTAGTGGTGGAGTGTTGTAACACCTCGGAAGTAACTTTCCATATTTGTAACTCCAACTCTTGCCATTTTCGGCATTGATATATGATATTCCCTCCGTGGTTGGGTTTTCCTCTTTTTGCATTTTGTCCGTGTCATGCATTTTATATTATGTCATCATGTGCATCGCATTTGCATACGTGTTCGTCTCATGATTCCGAGCATTTTTCCCGTTGTCCGTTTTGCAATCCGGCACTCCTATCTCCCCCGGCGGTCCCTTTTACGTTTTTCCGTGTGCGGGCATTAAACCTTCTCGAAATGGACCGAGGTTTGTCTAGTGGCCTTGGTATACCACCCGTAGACCACCGGTCAAGTTTCGGGTCATTTGAAGCTCGTTTGGTACTCCAACGGTTAACCGCACTCTTACAAAGGCCTCTTTTAAGTTGCAGCACAACACCCCTTCAAAACAGCCCAATAACCCATCTAAGTCACTTCCATGCTCTCCGTCGTTCGATCACGATCGTGTGGGCGAAAACTACACCTCATTTGGACTCTCCTAGCTCCCTCTACCTATATATATGTGCTCCTCCCAAAAATCGCAGTCAAACCTAGTCTAGCTCCTCCAAAACCCACGGCGTCGTCCTTACCCACCGGACGTGTCCGGCCGCCGCCACGCCACGTCGCTCAAGCGAATCGGAGGACGCCACGTCACCGCCGCCGCCGCCCAGCCACTCCCAGCGCCGCCACCTCACCGCCTCCTCTCTCCTCCGCGCCTGCGCCGCTGGCCATCCAGAACCCGCCCGCCCGGCGCCGCCGCCCGCCGCCGCGCCGCGCGCCTTGCCCGCCCGCGCGCGCCGCCGCCGAGACGCGCCCGCCCGCCGCCCGGCCGCTCCGCTGCGCGAGCAGCGCCTCCGCGGCGCCTCGCCGCCTCGCCTCGCCGGCCGCCTCGCCCGACCTCCGTGCCCGCGCCGCAGTCGCCCGCCCCCCAAGCCGCGCCACCTCGCCCCCAGCCAGGCCGACTCCCCGCCCGCTCCGGCCACCCGCCGGCGACCTCCTCCTCCCTCGCCGAGTTCGCGCCCACGGATCCACCGTCGCCCGATCCGATCGGGTCGGGCCCCGATCCGGCCTCGATCCACGAGAGCCCGTTGACTTCTCCCTCTTTTTTTTTCACTAAGTCTTGAGTTATTTGTTATTTTGTGCATTTTTCAACGTGCTATATCTTCGCATCCGTAGATCCATTTTGCGCGTATAATATGTCAAAATGTTCGTCTCGAGGAGTAGATCATTTCATTACATTGCATCATTTTCTTTTGAGCTCATCTTGATGCCCGAAATGCTGTTTGAAGAGTGCTACGTGTTGTTAGTTTCTGTTTCGTAACAGAAGTTGCACTTTTGTTATTTTTGCCATGATTAATGTGTGCACCCTATGTATTGGAGTCCTACATATGTTTTGAAATATGTCATGCCATCTTTCTAGGGGTGTATGCCATGTATTTTTGTGATCTATGTGGTGACTAGCACAAGCATGCAAAGTAGGTGTCCTAATGTTGCTGATTTCAGCCCTGTTTTAGCTGATTTTGATGCCATGTTAACTTGATGATACCGAGAGATCTATGCATATTTTGAGATACTTCAGTAAGGGTGTTTTGTAAAGCATGTCTTGCTCTATCCATCCATGCCTTTGTTTGCAATTATGGAGTGCCATAGCTTGAGTCAATCGAGCTATACTTTTGCTATCAAATGTTTCCTGGCAGATTGTATACATGTTATTCAATTTTGCCAAGCTTGTTGTGGTTGATCCATTTATGCTATGTCATTGTTCTTGCCATGTATGTCTTCTATGTCATGTCTTCTTGATGTATGTATGCTTAGTTTATCATATAAGGCTCTGTAGTGAGTGCATTGAGCTTGTAAACATGCCTACTTGTTATCAGTTTTTGACATGCCATGTTGCTGAATCTGTTAACGAGACTTTCAATATTGACATGGGTGTTACTATATTTTCTAATCCTTTTTGGCTTATGGTCAGTAAGGGACTTTTGTTCTAGGCTTTGAGTAGATTCATGCCATGCCTTGTTTTGCTATTTTAAGGTCCTGTAGCATGTAGTTTTGCTGCTCTGAACATTGCAACCTGATGCTGTTTTCGCCATGTCCAGCCTGATATTTTGTGCACTTTTGACATGCTTGTTTGAACCTGTTATGATGTGAACTAGCCGTAGCTCAGTGCTCATCTTTTGTCGAGCATCATGTGTAGAGCACTTCCATGTACTTTGTTGGTACGTTTGGGTGCAGTAGCTTAATTAATTGTTGCTTGCTAAGTGGCATCATGCTGTTAATGGCAGATTTGCGCCATTCTTGTTTTGCTTGCCATTTACAAACCGTGAATCCGTTTCCGGTGATCTTTATATCGATTTCAACCGAAATCATCTCATCTTTCCAGTGGCATGCTTGGTTTGCCAAGTTGATGCCTGGTTCATCATTTACCTTCCGGAGCGCACATAAGCATTGCATATCGCATCCCGCATATCATGCCATGTTTTGCATCATGTTGATTGTGCATTGCACCGTGATTTATTGTGGTTCCTTTGTTTGTGTTGTTGCTTTGGGTAGAGTCGGAGACGAGTGCGTGAACGAGGAACCTGTTGAGAACGCTTTCGAGGATCAAGCTTTCAACAACTCGAGAACATTGCGAGCAAGATGACCATACCCTCGAAATCACTTCTATCTTTGCTATGCTAGTTGCTCGCTCTTTTGCTATGCCTATGCTGCGATGCCTACCACTTGCTATATCATGCCACCCATATTGCCATGTCAGCCCTAACCATCCTTTTCCTAGCAAACCGTTGATTGGCTATGTTACCGCTTTGCTCAGCCCTCTTATAGCGTTGCTAGTTGCGGTGAAGTGAAGTTTGTTCCTTGTTGGAACATGGAGATGTTGTTCCTCTTTGGAACATGTTTACTTGTTGGGGATATCACAATATATATCTTCTAATTAATACATCTATATACTTGGTAAAGGGTGGAAGGCTCGGCCTTATGCAGTGTTTTGTTCCACTCTTGCCACCCTAGTTTCCGTCATACGGTGTTATGTTCCTTGATTTTGCGTTCCTTACGGTTGGGTGATTTATGGGACCCCTTGACAGTTCGCTTTGAATAAGACTCGTCCAGCAAGGCCCAACTTTGGTTTTACCATTTGCCACCTAAGCCTTTTCCCCGGGTTTCGCGAGCCCGAGGGTCATCTTTATTTAACCCCCGGGCAATGCTCCTCTGAGTGTTGGTCCAAACTAGAGCCACTGCGGTGCCACCCTAAGGCAACTTGGGGCATCTTGGTTGCCGTCGTACTGCTCATCCGGATGTGCCACGAGAACGAGATATGTGCAGCTCCTATCGGGATTTGTCGGCACAATCGGGCGGCTTCTGCTGGTCTTGTTTTATTCTTTGTCGAAATGTCTTGTAGTCCGGGATTCGAGATTGATCGGGTCTTCCCAGTAGAAGGAATATCCTTCGTTGACCGTGAGAGCTTATAATGGGCTAAGTTGGGACACCCTGCAGGTAATATCTTTCAAAGCCGTGCCGCGGTTATGAGGCGATGGGAATTTGTTAATGTCCGGTTGTAGAAAACCCAAAGTTGACCTCAAATAAAATACACATCAACCCGTGTGTAACCGTGATGGTCTCTTCTCGTGGAGTCCGGAAGTGAACACGATGTTGGAGTTATGTCGGCGTAAGTAGTTCAGGATCACTTCTTGATCGCTACTAGCTTCACGACCGTGCTTTGCTCCTCTTCTCGCTCTCTTTTGCGATGTAGCCACCATATATGCTAGTCGCTTGCTGCAGCTCCACTTTACTACTCTGTCCTTCCTATAAGCTTAAATAGTCTTGATCTCGCGGGTGTGAGATTGCTGAGTCCCGTGACTCACAGATACTTCAAAAACAGTTGCGAGTTCCGATGAGGCGGTCAGATGACTCAAACGAGCTCAAGTGGGAGTTCGACGAGGCGTGGTCGTTACTATGTGTCTTTTCGGATGATCAGTAGTGGTGCCCAGTTGGGACGATTCGGGATCTGTGTAGCATTTGGGGTATCTTCTTTTATTTTGGTTCCGTAGTCGGACCTTGAGTGTACTCTGAATGATGGATGTTTATTTATGTACTGTGTGAAGTGGCGACTGTAAGCCAACTATGTATCTCTTTCCCTTAATCATTACATGGGTTGTGTGAAGATTCCCTCACTTGCGACATTGCTTTCAATGCGGTTATGCCTCTAAGTCGTGCCTCGACATGTGGGAGATATAGCCGCATCGGGGGCGTAACATTTAGCCATCCATAATATATGTGAAATGTGCAATGCCATCCTGTTTAACCAGGCATCATATATTTGAATGATATATTGCCCTTCCTTTTCTTCATTACATTTCCATTTGTCGACAATGTTTGTACATTAAACTACTCTTCCTGTGAATCAGCCATTTGGGTGGGAGATGGAAAAATCTGGAGTGAAAATAAGGCCTCCAGAGCAGACAGTGCTACCTGTCGAAGCAGATCTCTTGTTGGGTCCCGATAGCTCCTCAGAGATGGATTCAGAGACAGATGACCAGTCCTATCCCCCCACTGAGGTGTATGCTCTAACTTGGCACGGTTATACTGTTCTTATCATGCATACGGTGTCTTGCATTGCATAGTTTAGATATCATATACACAATATTCAACACCATTTTCTTAGTTCAGACATCATATCGAATGCCCTCTGTTTATCATATAAATCACATATGTGAATTAAATGATGCGATCCTAATTACTTAGATAACATGTAGGTGAATTATATCAAGCGATCCTGTTTAGTTATTCATCATATCTTTGAATTATGTTATGCTATGCTATCCAGTTTAGATAGCCATCATATATGTGAAATTATGTCATGCTATCCGTTTTAGTTAAACAGTATACATGTCAACTATTTCATGCCCTCTTTTTTCCACACTATCTATTGCATCTGTCTCTCATACAATGTCTGTACATTCAACTATGTTTCCTGTTTATCGGCCATTTGAATTGGAGCGGGTGATGCCAGTATCTAGCGGACTAAAAACACGGTCTTCAAATAAAACAGTGCTACCTCTTGGTGGAGATAGCACCCCGGTTCTACATGCACAAGAACCAGCCCTACCACACATAACTCAAACTCTCGCAGATTGTACCCCTACTACGATGGATGAGAGAACCAGCTTCACCCAATCTAACCCCAACCCCACCGATAGTAACCCGTTCCTGTTGACACAACATCATCTCCACCACAGAGCTCCCAAACAAGAGCAGTTAGTAAGGCAGCTCCGGTGCCCAAAGGGCCAAGACTATCACGGTGAACCCCAACTCCACCGGTTAATGCGCCTATTCCCGTGGAGGAAGCACAACCAGCTAGTCGTAGTTTAGCATCTATCGCATTTGATGTTGTTAAATCGTATGTGCGTATCTTCCCATCTTGGAAATATTATCTCAAGATGAAGGAAAATGCCGATTCAGGTGTTTGTCCGAGAGTTATGTGTAAGTAATGTTATTCATGGCAATTACTTTGCTTCGTCCCATACATCCTACCACCATGATGGTTATAATACAGAAATTTTCCCATTTTCTCTATAGAGAAGGACCGATTTGGAAACTTAGGATGAGGTAACCTGTGCTAATACCTCTGCTATCTTCATGAATGCTTGGTGTCGATGTCGGAATTACACGAAGAAAACGTACTTCACCGGCAAAGAAACTCATCAAATTCCCTTATGTTCTCCTGAGACACATTCTTTGGGACGATGATTGGGAACGCTTGTTACATCTTGGTCCCGAACCAAGAATGTGGTAAGGTCTATGAGCTCATTTTCTATTTTTAACTATTATATTCTTGCGTCTTACTGCACTCTGTTCATGTAGACCAAGTGCCTAAACCTGAAGAACAACTGTTCTAATTTAAGATTCCATTGCTACCATAGGACATAGATATATGTTTGTTTGATGCTTTTATTATGTACTAGTACTTGGCAATAGAAGACTTGGTAGTTTAATCATGTCCACCTTACTAATGAACTGGTTCACCGAAATGAGTTTCATATAGTAGTACATGCTAAACTTGTTATGTGTCTGCTTGTTTCTTCTTTTAGAATGCTGACAGAATATTGGGGAAGAGTGCCTTATTAAGCAACGGTAAAGGAAGTAATGCAGATAAGGTTCAGGATAGTGACACATCCTATCTTGGTTTATTGTTGGAGTTACTGGCCACTACCGCTTGCACAAGCTATTCAAACTCACTGTCTGAATCATTTCGGTTTCTTGAGTCTCAACTACAAGCTGAAAGACATCGATCAGCTGTGCTGCGACAAGAAGTGGAAGGACTACGGAAGTCCCTAGAGCATTCAGATGCATACTTTCTGGTGCAACAACAAGCGTTGGAGGATTTTAGCGCCAAACAAGACAAAGCCAATCAGCTTGCTAAGCTTATTTCGAGCATGGTGGATACCGGGATAACGTTTCTTGAGCTCTTCCGAAGTTGTTTCGCTTATGCTCTTGTTTTGATGCAGCGTTTATTTGCCTTTGGTGGCCAATTTTGACGGCCAATGTATATGATATGCTGCTTTGTTCCCTATATTTGCACTGGTGGCGAACTTTGATGCCCAGTGGATGTAATATGTGTAATAGCCGTGATAGCCTAGCGTTAGTTGCTTGCTTATTCATTTCCTTGTTGTCTTGTTTATTTGTTTGCTTGTAGTCATTGCAGTTCTTTTTCCGCGGTTAACTGTGGCTACAATAACCTATTTTTTTAAACTAGGCCATAATAACCATGGGCTAATATTTACTGTAGTGACACTGGGCATCCTACGGGCCATAGAAACAGTGGGCCTTCTACGGGCCATAGAAATAGTAGGCCTTCTACGGGCCGTAGAAACAATGGGCCTTCTACGGGTCGTATCATCAATGGGCCTTATACGGGTCGTATGATCGATTGGCCAAACATGGGCCAATAACATGCCGCATTATGGCCGTAAACGGTCTAGAGTTGGAATCGTCCGTTCATGGGCCGCCGTAACGGGCCATCGTTAATAGGCCGTGTTGATGGCGCTATGAAAACGCATTAGCGTGATAACGGACCACAAGCGGGTCGATTGTAAACACGGGCTGAATTTGGCCCTAGCGAAAAATAGCGATAATGGGTCGTAAGTAAAGAATCTTTGAAATGAGCCCAAGAATAAATGGGCTCGAGAAGGCCGAAAGATAACATGGGCTGGAAGCATTAGCGGAATAACGGGTAGTTAATGGGTATAAAGTGATACCTTTGTTCATTACGGGCCGCCACCATGGGCCGTTAATGGGTGTAAAGTGATACCTTTGTTCATTGCGGGTCGGTTTCACCACGGGCCGTTAATAGGCCAAGAGTTACATAGGGCCTCATATGGGCGAAGGCGTCATGGGCCATACATGGGCGGTGAAAACGGGGAATCTATTGGATGGCCCAGATGACGCTACTAGGCCTAATTCGGATAGGGCGTAACGGGCCTTGGGTTAGCGGGCTGTAAATGGGCTATATGCGAACATGCCGTTAATAGGCTTTCCATGGGCCGGCCCGCCAGCTTTTGACCAAGTCAAACGGGCCGGCCTTTTCACAGGAATGGGCCTCTGTTGGGCGTGCCACGGTCAACGTATCATAGGCGCCTATCGACCCATCGACGAGTGACACGTGTTTCGTCCGCCAATAAGAATTTTACACGTGGAAATTTCCCATTGGTCGGGCATTAACGGGTTATCGGATCAAAACCCAACCCGATAGCTTAATGGCATTCCGTTATGGTGGATGCCATGTGTCGGTCACCCTTGACGAAAGCACTTCGTGACGCGATTTATCGTCATGGAAGTGGACACTTCGTGATGATAATTTTGGTAATGTCATGGAACACTTCTCTGACAAAGACAGTATGACTATCTTGATTTTGTCATAAATTTGTCATGGATGTACATGCATGACAAAAAAAGCGACATACTGTGACAAACACGTATCATCACGGAAGTGTATTTTTTTGTAGTGCGTCAACGGAAATCTTCACCGCCGATGCCGACGTAGCAAGTTCGTTGCCGAACTAGGGTACAAACTTGATCTTTGTGCTAATCCCTAACTCAGATTCTTAGCACATTGCTTTGCCATGATTCTTGCCACGATTGAAATCATCCTGTCCAGCGAAAACATCCTGTAGATTAGTTTTCATATGAAAATTTAGGGTTAGGTCTCCGCCGAATTCATCTCGGAACGATCGAGTTGTAGAAATCGGTCTCACCGATTTTGGCTTAGGACAGAGCACACGCGTTTTCGGTCTGACCGAAAATTGCAAATCGGTGTGACCTAGTTCAATTCTTTGTGAAACCCTAGCAGTCTCGGTACCACCGAACTGTGACTCGGTCTGACCGAGTTCACTAGTTTAGGTTCCAAAAGCTGCTTCGGTATCACCGAGTTTACAAATCGGTAGATCCGAAATGCTTTCTGTGAAGAACTAACACTAAGTTTTTAAGTCATCCTTTTTGCAAAACTCATGTACTTTGTGATGCTCATCTACTCTACCTCATCTATAACCTATTCACAGGGTCTGCTGTCAGAGTATTTGCAGAGATGTCTGATCAAAGTGACAGCCAGAACAGGTCTGAGCAACAGGTGCAGATGAGTGAGGGTTCAGATCCCTCTAGCAGTTATAATGATGGCAGCAGGAGCACACCAAGCAATCTGCCAAAGGCTGCCACCAGGACAAGGAAGAAGAGAACTTCCGACTCTGAAGATGAAGATTATGTGGCTGTTCAAGATAAAGCCACTTCAAAGAAGAAGGTGCTTAAGAAAGAATATAGCTCAGCTGCTGCAACAAAACCAGGTCTAAAAACTAAGATGCCAGCAAGAAGACAACCAATGTCAAAGCCAACGAAAGTTGCCACGGGTGAAACTATGAAGTTCACCATTGAGTCTGAAGAAGAGGCAGCTGGAGAAGATAAGAAGAAGAAGAGGGCTAGAACCACTACTACCAGAGTTCTTGGCAAGCCCTCAATGAGGAGAGATTCAGATTCAGAGGAAGAGGAAGAGGATGCTGCACCAGCACCCAAAGCTCAGAAGCTTATGGGAGATGCTATCAAATCGGGGGTTGCTCCATCTAAGCCCAAAGCTGCTCCCAAAGCTGTTGCTCCAGCTCCAAAGCCAAAACCCAAGAGGAGCACTAGGAATATCCCTGCTGAAGAGAAGAACAAGGCCCAGTGCCTCAAGCTGCTGAAGAAGAAGAAGATGATGATTCTGTTGTGTTGAGGAAGCTGAAGCCCAAGATCCCTGACCACACTGATGCACACCCAGTTGCAGAGAACATGAAAATCAGGAAGGATGCATGATTGAGATTATGGAGATAGTCTAATCCATATGCCATCTGGAGAAGAACTGCTGTGGACTACAGGTTTCACACCAAGGAACAGCAGGACTTCTATGAGACTGTTCTGCTTGATAAGAAGCCCATTGTGTGTGATATGAGATGGGTTGACTGGGAATTCATCAAGGAGAATGAGGATCACTTCCCTGGAGTGCTTGATAGCTTCAAGGCATGTGGAGTGGACACTTTTGTTGCCCAGAAGCTCACCAAGTGGAATGATGAGCTCATCATGCAGTTTTACTCCACTGCCCACTTCTATCTAGATGGAAGGATAGTATGGATGTCTGAGGGTACTAGGTACCAGTCTACAGTTCATGAGTGGGCCAAGCTTATAAATGCTCCTGAGGAACATGAGGATGACTTGGACATTTATGCAGAGAAGAAGAAAGATCACAACACTATGGCCAACATGTACAAGGAGATCCCAGATGTTGCTTTGGATACACATAAGTTTGGATCTATCCACTACCTATTGTCTGGTCTGCCAACAATCAACTGGATCCTAAGGCACACACTACTACCCAAGTCAGGTGATCACAAGATGATCAGAGGACATGCTATAAACTTGCTGCACATATTTGGTGTCCCACAGAAGTTCAAAGTCATGAGCCTAATTGTTGAAACAATCAAGAGGACTGCAGCTGATCAGAAGAGGAGTTGTGGGTATGCCCCACACATTCAGGAGCTCATTAACTCAAAGATGGGCACAGGCACATATCTTTTGGACAAGGAGCACCTACCCATCTATCCTGAATTTGAAGACAATATAGTTATGATGAATGAAAATGAACCATCTTTAGCTCAAGCACATGAGAAGAAAGAAAAGGCTAAGGCTGAGAAGGCTGCAAAGATGCCAACTGTGGAAGAGGCATCTCAGGTATTCTTGAAGAGCAAGCAAGACCAGCTTGGATACTTGATCCAATCCACCCTGAGGATTGAGAAGGGCTTGGCCACCTTGACCAAGAACCAGGAGAGTCTGGAGAGGATTATTGAGACAAAATTCTATGACTTTGATGTCAAGGTGACAGAGATCCAAACTGCAGTTGAGCAACTTCAGGAGGAAGCAGAGGAGAGGAAGGGCAAGTCTACCACGGATGCTTTTGCCAGAGTGCCCAGAGGACAGAGATTTGCTGCAGTGCTCGTGATGACACTAGAGCTACAACACAAGCACCAAGCAGCCTCTGCCTCAGTTCCACCTCCAGCAGCTACTCCACCAGCTCCAGCTACTACATCAGAAGCCTTCATCCTTGGAGTTCTCTCAACACCACCTCCCGAAGATCAAGCTGAGAGTCGTTTAGCACTATGCATTTTGAACTTTTTGGTAACTTGCTTCCAAAGGGGGAGAAAAATGTATAGATCATAGGCTTCGAGAGAGAGAGTGTGTTGGTTTTATCTCTCTTTGCACTTATTTGGTTTGGTTTGCAACTTTATTGTGTGCTTGTGTGAGCTAATTTATGTCCTTATGAGATACTTGTTTGATCATGTGTTTGATCATATGCTACCCTTAATGCTTGTTGGATGATATTATCTCTTATATCCTAGATGGTCATTCACTTATTTTAGGTGAAGAGTGCATGCTTTAACTTCTATCATTTTGAGCGCTCCACCAAGATGTATGTGACATGGAAGAGTAACCCATGATCCTAATCGATTGTCCATTTGCATTCAAAAGAAAATTTTAAATAATGCACAAATTTAGGGGGAGCTCTTGCTTATCACATACTTCTCAAAGCGACGATGTTTTTCAATACTATTTATCATTTGTTGAAGCTTTGATCTATATGTTGTCATCAATTACCAAAAAGGGGGAGATTGAAAGTGTAACTATCCCTAGGTGGTTTTGGTAATTCCTAAACAACATATAGCTCATTGAGCTAATGCTATTTCAACATAAATATTTCAGGAAAGCTCAATGATTGGCATGGCATGGATTAGAAAGTGGACCCTTCAAAATGCTAAGAACAAAAGATTAGCTCAAGCTCAAAGCACAAGACTCTAAATTTTCTATTTTAGTGATCCAAGATCACATTGAGTCTATAGGAAAAGCCAATACTATTAAGAAGGGATGAGGTGTTGCTTAGTGAAGTGCTTGCTCAAAGTGCTTAGTGATATGCTCCAAAGCCCTCAACCACTTCCTCACTTCCAAATATGTCCCAAACCAAAAGTCAAACTCGGCCTCACCGATTCTAACTACCCGGCGCCACCGAGTTCAGCTGACATAGCCACTACCAGAAACCCTAATCAATTCGATCTCACCGATGGGATCTCGGTCTCACCGAGATGGGCATGCAAACTCTCTGTTGCCTATTGCAATATTTTCGGTCCCACCGAGATATGCAGTCGGCCCCACCGAGTTTGTTTGGCCAACCCTCTATTTCACTTATTACCCAAATCGGTCTTACCGAGTTTGAGTAATCGGTCAAACCGAGTTTTTGATTTATCCTAACCCTAACACATCGGTCCCACCGAGTTGATCCAGTCGGTCCCACCGAAACACCTAACGGTCACATTATGAACCTAATCGGTCTGATCGAGTTCTTTGAATCGGTCCCACCGAGTTTGGTGATTGGGTGTAACGGTTAGATTTTCTGTGGAGGCTATATATACCCCTCCACCCACTCTTCATTCGTGGAGAGAGCTATCAGAACATGCCTACACATCCAATACATATTTTCCGAGAGAGAACCACCTACCCTTGTGTTGAGGTCAAGATATTCCATTCCAACCACATAAATCTTGATCTCTAGCCTTCCCCAAGTTGCTTTCCACTCAAATCTTCTTTCTACCAATTCCAATCCTATGAGAGAGAGTTGAGTGTTGGGGAGACTATCATTTGAAGCACAAGAGCAAGGAGTTCATTATCAACACACCATTTGTTACTCCTTGGAGAGTGGTGTCTCCTAGATTGGCTAGGTATCACTTGGGAGCCTCCGACAAGATTGTGGAGTTGAACCAAGGAGTTTGTAAGGGCAAGGAGATCGCCTACTTCGTGAGGATCTACCCTAGTGAGGCAAGTCCTTCGTGGGCGACGGCCATGGTGGGATAGACAAGGTTGCTTCTTCATGGACCCTTCGTGGGTGGAGCCCTCTGTGGACTCGCGCAACCGTTACCCTTCGTGGGTTGAAGTCTCCATCAATGTGGATGTACGATAGCACCACCTATCGGAACCACGGATAAAAAATCTCCTTGTCAACATTGTGTTTGCTCCCTCAAACTCATCCATTTACCTTCATATGCAATTGTTTTACATTCCGCTGCTATACTCTTAGAATTGCATGTGCAGGTTGATTGCTTGACTTGTCCTAAGTTGCTAAAATCTGCCAAGAACTAAAATTGGGAAAAGGCTAGATTTATTTGGTCAAGTAGTCTAATCACCCCCCCTCTAGAAATACTTTCGATCCTACAGCTCGTCCTCGAGTAGGTAAATGATAAAAACAGAATTTTTGATGTGGAATGCTACCTAACATAATTTTCAATGTAAATCTCTTTATTGTGGCATGAATGTTCAAACCCAAAAGATTCAAGATAAAAGTTTAATATTGACATAAAAATAGTAATACTTCAAGCATCCTAACCAAGCAATTATGTATTATCAAAATAACTTAGCCAAAGAAAGCTTATCCCTACAAAATCATATAGTTTGGCCATGCTTCATTTTCGTCACACAAAATTCTCCCATCATGCATAACCCCGATGATAAACTGAGCAATTGGTTCATACTTTTTAACGCGCTTTAGCCTTTTCAACCCTTACGCAATACATGAGCGCAAGCCATGGATATAGCACTATGGGTAGAGTACAGTATGATGATAGGGGTTGTGTGAGAAGACAAAAAAGGAGAAAGTCCACATTGACGCGGCTAATCAACGGGCTATGGAGATGCCCATCAAGTGATGTCAATGTGAGGAGTAGGGATTGCCATGCAATGGATGCACTAGAGCTATAAGTGTATGAAAGCTCATCAAAATAAACTAAGTGGATGTGCATCCAACTTGCTTGCTCGCGAAGACCTAGGGCATTTTGAGGAAGCCCATCATTGGAATATACAAGCCAAGTTCTATAATGAAAAATTCCCACTCGTATATGAAAGTGAAAAAATAAGAGACTCTCTATCATAAAGATCATGGTGCTATTATAAAGCACAAGTGTGGAAAAAGGACAGTAACATTGTCCCCTCTCTCTTTTTCTCTCATTTTTTCTCTTCTTTTTTTCCTTTTTTGTTTGGGCTTCTTTGGCCTCTTTTTTTTATTTGGGCTTCTTTGGCCTCTTTTTTTTGTAGTCCGGAGTCTCATCCCGACTTGTGGGGGAATCATAGTCTCCATCATCCTTTCCTCACATGGGACAATGCTCTAATAATGAAAATCATCACACTTCTATTTACTTACAACTCAAGAATTACAACTATGTGAATGCCTCCGGCGGTGTACCGGGATATGAAATGAGTCAAGAGTGACATGTATGATAGAATTATGAAGGTGGCTTTGCCACAAATACGATGTCAACTACATGATCATGCAAAGCAATATGACAATGATGGAACGTGTCATAATAAATGGAACGGTGGAAAGTTGCATGGCAATATATCTCGGAATGGCTATGGAAATTCCATAATAGGTAGGTATGGTGGCTGTTTTGAGGAAGATATAGGGAGGCTTATGTGTGATAGAGCGTATCATATCACGTGGTTTGGATGCACCGGCGAATTTTGCACCAACTCTCAAGGTGAGAAATGGCAATGCACGGTACCGTAGAGGCTAGCAAATTGCGGAAAGATAAGAGTGCATATAATCCATGAAATCACATTAGTCATAAAGAACTCATATAATTATTGCAAAAGTTTATTAGCCCTCGAAGCAAAGTACTACTATGCATGCCCCTAGAGGGATAGATTGGTAGGAAAAGACCATCGCTCGTCCCCGACCGCCACTCATAAGGAAAGCAATCAAAGAACACCCCATGCTTCATATTTGTCACACAACATTTACCATACGTGCATGCTACGGGACTTGCCAACCTTAACACAAGTATTTCTCAATTTCACAATTTCCCAACTAGCATGACTCTAACATTACCACCTTTATATCTCAAAACTATTATCAAGTATGAAATTTATCATAGTATTTAATGCACTCTATATGAAAGTTTTTATTATACCCATCTTGGATGCCTATCATATTAGGACTAATTTTATAGCCAAAGCAAACTACCATGCTGTTCTAAAAGACTCTCAAAATAATATAAGTGAAGCATGAGAGATCAATAATTTCTACAAAATAAAACCACAACCATGCTCTAAAAAGGTATAAGCGAAGCACTAGGGCAAAATTATCTAGCTCAAAAGATACAAGTGAAGCACATAGAGTATCTTTTCCTAATAATAAAGCACGGGTTGAGTCTGTTGGGTTCACCGTCATGCACGTTTTGCAAAAAGCCCCCTATGATATTAAGTAATTAACCCGCAGTCCAGTAAATAAGTGAAAAAAACGCTTCATAATTCTGCCCCACCCGTGGACACATTTGACAAAAAGAAACACCCCGGCGATCTATCGCCCACGCCTGACACCCCGAACTGGATCCGCCGCCTCCGCACCGCGGCCGAGATCCTCCGCCACGCCGTCATCCCCACACGCCGGCCTGCCTCCCCTCCTCCGTGCCATCCTTCTCGCGCCGACCAAGTCCTCCGCGCGCGGTTCGCCGACGGCGAGGCCGATGCCACCGCGCTCCAGGCCCGCACCGGCCGGCTCGAGCGTGTGCTTCGATCTGGTTGCGGCAGAGGTGCTGCTCCCGTGTCGTGAGGGGGCGACGGCAGGAGGCCCCACGGCGGCGGTGAGCCGCAGAGGAGAAGAAGGGTGGCGGAAGAGGGGAAGTAGGATGGGGGCCGCATCGCCGGCGCGCATGCTCGTGTGAGGGGTGGCGCCCGTTTCATCCCGCTTCTGTCAGCCGCTTGGGCCCAATTTGGGAAGCAGGGACTCGCGGCACCGGCACTCCCGCCTGCACCATGACTCACATGAGCGAGGCGAGGCAGAGGGTGGCGGCGGCGTGACGACGACGCGGCATGGCTCCCTGCATGCGTGCTCCTGCTCATGGCCAAGTGAAAAAAGAAGAACTGAGAGGCAGGGGAGGAAGAGAGGAAGAAGGAGAAAGGAGAGGATCTAGGAGGCGCTGGAGTTTCGGTGGGGCGGCGTGTGCGGGGGCGCAGAGAGGTGGTGGATCACGCGCTGAGGAGGTGTTGAGAAGGGGTGTCCTCACTAGACAGAGAGGTTGTGAAGAAGAAGGCGTTGGGGAGAGATAAGGGGATGATTAGATGGAGGAATAGCCAGCGGTGCGTTGCGGCCAAACGATACGCGTCGCCGGCGCGAGATGATTGATGAATAAACAATGCATGCATCCCTCCTCAGCCTTTTCATTTGTTTCTGCCGTGCATAACATTTGTTTGCATCTACAAATTTCATGCATTACCGGGTTTGGTTCTACTTCTTTTATTCTAGAAGTTGGATTTGCATTTGTTTGTGTTGTTATTTTTTTTCTTTCTAATTTTCTTTAAGGAAAACATCATAATTAAATTTATTTATAAGTAGCTACATGTGCCCTATTTATGATGCAAATTTTATATCAGCTTTTTAATCAACAACATATTCATATAGCATACCAAACTCTCATGCATGAAAGACATTTGGAAGGCAATCTCGAGTCATGGATGCCAAAGAACAAAGAAGAAGAAAAAAGATAGAGAACGGTATGTACGGATGGCCAATAAAGAAAAAGAAAAAAACGCCATGATGGCTATCAACTTAACAAAAGAATAAAAGATTTGGCCCAGTTGAAAAAAATCACAAGAAAAGAAGAAATATGCAATCATGGAGTAAAACAGAAGATAAATAAGTGTGCATGGAAAAGGCAAAAACACCAAATATGAAACCAAGAAAAAATTCTACAAATTACAGCTAGCCATGAATTCAGGCGCAACACACTAGGCAAAGATTCAATTGCGATGGAGAATCCTGCATATATTGCGACAGAACACGAAATTAGCACATCTATCCGAGAAGGACTTCATGGTTAGCACACACACAACATGGTGGGGCGCTAGGAGAAGGATTGAACATTTTTATTGTGGGATATCAGTAACTCAACATAAGTGTTGCGTTTATGAATTTTTTACATATATGTTGCCACGATATATTGATGGTCTAATCTACAACGGCATGTTGAAGTCAGATGAAAAACATTATGTGTACTCTTACTTCAAAAATATATAAATTAGAAATCTTGAAAAATGTGCTTCGAAGTCGAGAAAAATGCACTTCGTGGAAGTCCTCCAGGCACCCCTCTCTCTCCAACCATTGTCCCTCCACACCGTAGCAACGCACGGGCATGTTTCCTCGTTCTAATAAATTCCGATTCATGTGCGTCTCTCCCAAAAGGTATGTACAACAAGGATGATTGTGATAAACTAAAAAGCAAAGACTCAAATAATACAAGACGCTCCAAGCAAAACACATATCATGTGGTTAATAAAAATATAGCATCGAGTAAAGTTACCGATAGACGAAGATGAAAGAGGGGATTCCTTGTGAGGCATCCCCAAGCTTGGGCTCTTGGTTGTCCTTGAATTTTACCTTGGGGTGCATTGAGCATCCCCAAGCTTAGGCTCTTGCCACTCCTTGTTCCAAAATCCATCAAATCTTTACCCAAAAACTTGAAAACTTCACAACACAAAACTCAACAGAAAATCTCATGAGTTGCGTTAGCGAAATAAAACAAACCACCACTTTAAGGTACTGTAATGAACTCATTCTTTATTTATATTGGTTTCAAACCTACTGTATTCCAACTTCTCTATGGTTCATACCCCTGATACTAGCCATAGATTCATCAAAATAAGCAAACAACACGCGAAAAACTGAATCCGTCAAAAACAGAACAATCTGTAGTAATTTCTATCAAATGTATACTTCTGGAAAACCAAAACTTCTACCAAATTAGGAAGAACAGGGTAACCAAAACTCTTCTAAGATATGATATCATACAAGCCTCCAAGACCTACATATGTACTCTCTCTGTAAACAAAATAGCTATATTTCTTATATATGTTTACAGAGAGGGAGTATTTGATATATTTCTTTGAGTGGCTGCATATTATTTAAATAGCTATATTTTCTTCATCGACTTACCGGACTTCGTGTACACAAAATAGCTATAATTGATCGTTTATAAGAAAATATTAAATGGTGGTACATGTCATACGAAGTTTGCAACAAAATTGCTACGAAAGAATCACATAATTATTATTGCAAGAACTGCAATACGTATCTAGAAGGTGTAACACCACGGTAAGCATATTCTTAGATTTGATCATCATTATATACTATCATATTTGTGTTGCACTAATTAAATATGATTCTAGGTACCGCATTCAACTCCAAATTAGTGGTCACACTGCTACTACAAGTTGCACTTTATTTGATGAAGAGCCTGAAAGACTCAATACATCGGTATCATTCCTGTTGAATTCCTTAGATGGAAAATCTAAGGAAGTCCCAAAGATTATATGAGAATTATGTGGACAAAGGGCTAGGAAAGTATACATTTGTCGAAGGGTATGGTAGCACAGGACAAACCTATGGATGGAAAGAAATAATGACAAAGCTAAGATCAGAGGGGAAGATAGTGCTTGCGGTAGCATCATGTGCCATTGCAGAGTTGCTTCTCCAAGGTGGAAGAACAACACACTCAAGGTTCCGCATTCCGCTTAATATCACTGAAGAATCAACGTGTGAGATAAAACAAGGGTCACATTTGGCTGAACTGCTAAAGAAGACCTCACTTATATCGTGGGACGAAGCTCCTATGACAAAAAAACACTGCTTCGAGGCACTAGACAAAAGCCTTAGAGATATTCCCAGGTTCACTAATGAAAATAGTGATGAAAAGCCATTTGGTGGAATGATAGTAATACTAGGAGGCGATGTTAGACAAATCCTACCAGTTATAACCAAAGGAAGGAGAGAGCGGATAGTTAATGCTTCAATCAAAAGGTCATATATGTGGAAATACTTAAAAATATTTGAGTTAACATAAAACATGCGACTGAAGTGTTCGTCAGATGTTCCATTACAAAAGCAAAAAGTTGCTGAATTTGCAGAGTGAATACTACAAATTGGTGATGAAAAAACAACATTAGTGAAGGAGAGGATTGGATAAAAATACCAAAAGACCTACTACTACAAAAAGGAGAAAATCGTAAAGAACAAATCGTCAAGAGCATATACCCAAAGTTGCTGCAAAAATACCATGAGCTAGATTACCTAGAAGAAAGAGCAATACTATGTCCAAGAAATGATAAGAGTGAAGGAGATAAATTACCACATAATGAGCAAAATACAAGGTGAAGAGGTGACATACCTAAGCCTGGACAATGTGTGCAAGGCAACATGCAGCCTACTGAGTTCCTCAACACCTTGATGTCCCCATGAATCCCTAACCATAAGTTAAAACTAAAGGTGGGTTTTGCCGGTTATGCTCCTACACAACATCAACCAAGCAACAGGTTTATGCAACGGTACAAGAATGGCAATTACACAACCGGGAAACAAATACATCGAGACACAAATAATCACAGGATGACATGTCAACGAAAAGTTATACCTCGAATCATCATGTTACCCAGCGACTCGAAATGGCCATTCGTGCTATAAAGAAGGCAATATACATTACCAGTTTGCTACGCAATGACGATAAACAAGAGCCAAAGTCAGTCTTTAAACAAGGTACGAATATATTTGCCTAAGCAAGTGTTCTGCCATGGACAACTATATGTGGCACTATCAACAGTGACAAGCAAGGAAGGATTGAAGGTGCTGATCGATGACAACTATAATTCTGCATAGACAATTCATGTGTAATTACATAGAGTCAAAGAGAACCTTACCATACATTATCAACCAACACATGTACTTAGTTGACATGTTAATTTTACATCGTTATTAATCTATAGATATATATGTTTGAACTTTCAAAAAAACATTACTTTTTTATTAGTTATTTATCCTTGAATATTTGATGTCGCAGCAGATGAAACAATGAAGTCACTAATGCATTCCACCTACAATAATCTTTTCGTAATCTCCATCATGCTATAGACCTGTAGAAGCCACGATCCGCTACACTAAAATCTATTCACGAATAATCTCAAAATCCAAACCTTTGATCATTCTAGAGAAAGTTCACCAATTAATTCCGCCCAAATAGCCATTACTAATCTCTCTCACACTAACACTCACATCTCTCTCACGATCAGTTTCCAATTCCCCATATCTCCTCCTTTTATCTCTAAAACATTAAGCATTAGCCTCCTTGGCCGAATAAATGTATGTGTACATATGGATCTTTAATCTTTCAATAAAATATACAATTTTCCATCCATTAGTTCTATATCCGTGAACTAACTCTTTCATATTTATACAGATACAGTTCTTTCTACATAAATGTTTCTATATAAACTTGAGAATTGATTTTTTGAGAGCAAAAGGTACAGATCGTCCTTTTTCCTCTGGAAATGGATATCAACTCTATTGAATCTACCCTCATCTCTCTCATACAGTACCACATACTTCCAGAAGATGACGATATCCAGCTCAAATCAATCTAATGAATAGTCCCCAAATCCCAATCTCTATTATAACAGCTCCATGGAAAAGTGCCTGCAGCATGGATATTTAAATATCTTATGTACTAAATCTAGAGGCGTGGTTGTGGAATGGAGATTTTCCCCATCAATTTCTAATCTGGGACGAAATTTAGCTCATGTGAAATGGAGAAAAAATTAGGGATTTTACCTGTGCAGGCTACCCCAAATCCATTAGGCAAAAGAGGTCGGTACTGATGCTGCGGCGTACATTCTCCCTCCGCTTAAGGTATGGTTAGCGGCGGTACGCCGCGCAGCCGCTGCTCGCAGCGACGGTGCATGCACTGGTGCTGCCGCAGAAAAGCAGGGGATAAGAGGTGCGCTAGAGGCTCCCCTAGGAAAAACAACCCAAACGACCAAAAATAGCACGGTCAAAGTGCATGTTATATTTTGGTCCAGTCTTTCTTTTAGGACGATAGGAACAAAGTACGCATGGAAACAACTTCAGATAGCCGTACAGTAACAATATTAAAAAAAGAAATACTTAAACGATTCTAAAAGACACTCATAAATAAATTAAATCTATCATAAATAATTTCCTGTAATGGAAAAAATGAACACATAGAAAGAAAAATCATTTCTTTCAATATCTTTTATGACTGCTAAAATATAGCATGATAATGTTAAGTGCCCAAATTAAGTCTAAGTCTCAAACAAAGCCAATCATAAATTTAAAAAATCTACCCGCACAAATGCACGAATCTCTGAAACATAACTTCACATAAACGTATGTCCAATCTGAGTTCCATAAAAAAGGCATTCCTTAATATCTTCTAAAATACACTCACAAATACATTAAAAATATTTACAATAAATCTATCATATAATGAAAAAATGAACAGATAGAAAGAAAAATCATTTCGTTTTAAAATATTTTATGATTGCTAAAATATCACATGATAATGTTAAATGCAAAAATTAAGTCATTAGTGAGAGCAAATCTCATCATAAATAAATAGTCTAGCGATTTGCGCGGGTTGCCCCGCTAGTTCCTGAAATATTGCAACCTATTTAATGGTGCAACTTTCATTCAAATCCAACAACCTTTTCTTCACTGTAAATATTTAAATGTGATTTTAAGCATTTAAATATACCTTTGTAAATCCGTAGCACTGTTTTCACAACTCCAAACTTAAAACTAGGAATTTTATCCTTCTTAGTTTTCACCCTAGTATTTAATAAAAATAGGTTGACATTTTTTTGAGCACCTTGGTTTTCTGTTTTGCTAATGCCTTATTTTCCCGTCATTTCTTTTGCGACGAATAGATCCCGTATTTGACAAACTAGTTGGATAAGAAGAAGGAGAAGGACTTGAAGACTTTGAAGACCAAGGCAAGTAGCCCTTTGACCACACCGTGAAACCTTTTTATGCGTGTCATATAGCACTTGTTTTTGTTGCATCGAAATCATGATGAGAGGGTACCACTTTGGTGGGTTACTCCGTTGATTTTCTCGTTGATACTTGCATGATGCATGGCCCTACCTTTCTATGAGGGTTATGCGAGTGGGTGTAGTTAGGATGCTAAGTAGCTGCTACGCAATTGGGATGGGCATATGCATGGTGATGGAGACAAAGTATTTTCAAAAGACTTTTCCAAAAAACCCGTCGGGTGCCACTTATGCCCGAGGGAGATAATGAGATAGGTAACCACTTGATGACGAAGTGGTTTACCGAGGCAAGTGTGTGTGTTGTTTTCGAAAACGGATTAGATTTAAGATTTGTCGACTATCCAAACCTTACATGCGCAACCACTCTACCCTTATATGGGAAATGGCATTATTGATTCCCTAGGCCGATACTAGCTTGGAGCCTGCATTACTAGTGTAGCGACCAGACCCGAATGGATCAAGTCTCTGTGCTCAGTGTCATCCTGGATCAAGAATCTTGACACCACACAAGATTTGAAGGATTTATAGCGAGTAGCAATCACACACTTATTACATCGTTGTCCACAAGGAACTTATTACAATAATATGGCTTAAGGTCATCTAATAATAACAGCGGAAGGCTTGGAAGATAAGTGAGTCCATCAACTCCATCGGCATCACGAGTATAGAACCACGACCTAACACCTTACTGTCGTGCGAAAAGTCTCAACGTGAAAGTTGCAGCCAAAACGGTCAAGACATGGAATATCTTGGCAATGTAACACATAGAGAGTAATGAAGCAACAAGCCTATACTACATGCATATATGGCTGGTGGTAAGGCTCTCTGGTTACATTTTTGCATAAAGCTAGTTTTTCCCTACTACAAAGGAATAATTTTATTTAACTATCATGGTGGTTGTTAAACATTGAGAATGGTTGACAGCATCCTCAATCCCAATTAAAAAGTATTCATCAAAACCCAATACATTTATTAGAAGAAACATATTGAGATTCACATGATATTCAATTACCGGATACTCAAAACGTCCATAACCGGGGACACGGCTAATCATGATTAGTTTATACACTCTGCAGAGGTTTGCGCACTTTTCCCCACAAGACTCGATCGCCTCCGTTTGGTTCTCGCACTTTGCATGGTGTTTGAGAAGCGGATGACCGAGACATAGTCTTTCAGAAGCGCTAGCACCTTACATGTGGGTAGACCGTACCAACCTACATCCCCTACATCAGCTAGCCTACCCGTAAGAGTTCGCACAACTTAGTCAACTACGCCAGAGCTCATAATTGGCTTGTGGCTGCAAACGGAAGTTTCCAGTTTGAATAATCTTATGATCCCTTAGAGCACAGGTGGCGGTCCGAAGAAATCTGAGCAAGTCTGATGGAAACCAGTGCCTCAATCCACCCAGATGTGTGTTTAGGTTGCCACCTTAAATAAACCATTAATTAACAATCTCACATCTGTCATGGATATTCACTCACCCAATCCACGTCTACTAGCATAGCATGGCATATTAAGCAAACGTAGAAGTAACTCCCAAGGTTTCATAAGTAAAACAGGTAATAGGTACTACCTCAATCTACTTCCCAATCCCTCAATTTAATTAGATCCTAACATGCAAGTGTTTGAGGGTTGATCTAATGCATAAAAACTGGGTAGTAGAAAAGGTATGATCAAGTGTTACTTGCCTTGCTGATGATCCGCGAGACCTAGAGATTCGAAGTAACAAGCGGCGCACTCCGGGTGATCTAACGCAGACAAACAACAAACATACAATAAGTACTCATCTAATGCACAGGGAAATCTCGAATAAAAGATCTAACGAGAGTTCAACTTAAGAACCCTGGTTGCAAAAGGAATCGAATCAAATAAAGCATCGAAAGTCGAAACTCGAGAGAGAACGACTCGGTTTAACAATCTGAAACTAGGTCAAAATTTCACAGTAGCAAAACTTTGTGTAAGTAGGTTAGTCGAACGGCGGTTTCAGAATGAAAACTCCAGCGCTTGAATCACCTGATTCCGATAAGCGAGCGAGAAAATAAACAGATTTGAAAATCGGATCGAAATCGAATCGGAAAAATAACGGATTAAATCTGATTAAAAGAAAAACGACGAACAGATTAAACAACGGGCGTTCGTTAACAGAACTAATCCAACGAACACGTTCATTGAAACGAACGGTTCGGTGAACGTTCATTAAATAAGAAAACCGAAAAAATAAAAAACCATCTAGGGTTTTAAAAAAAAACCGAACATCTTCAAAAAAAAACCGGATCGGGTTTTCTAAAGAAAACCGGATCGGGGGGCGGCAAGGTGCTACCTCCGGCGAGGCTCACGGGCCCGGGGGCGGCGGCGGGCGGCGAGGGGCGGCGAGGGTCGGCGGGCGGCGGGGCGGCGAGGGCTCCGGCGGGAGGCGGCGACACGGCGGGCCTCAAGCGGGTGGGCGGGCGGGATGAGGAGAGGGGGGTGGCGGTATAAAAGGAGGGGGGTCCGCGACTTGGGGAGGGCAAGCTGGCGGCGGCGGCGCGTGTCCGAGCGGACACGACGGCGGCGGCGGCTTGGCGGCGCGGAGTCCATCGCAGCGGAGGAGGAGGGGGAGATGGGCAGGCGGGGCTGGGCCGGGCCTTGGCCCAGCGGGCGGGCGATTTTTTTTTAAAACAAAAACTAATCAATTTAAAAATAAAACCAAACGAACTCGAATTTAATAAAATTAATTTTCCCGACTCCTAAAATGAGTCGAACAAAATGAACTTTAAAAGCGGGCAAATATGCATATTTTTTAAAATGCTCATTTTGCCTAAAGCAAATAAATCCTCAAAACCAAATTTTGATTTATTTATAATATCTTCATTTTTCCTAAATGTTGGGAAAGTCATATTATTCCCTCTTGTAACTTTTTATATCGGAAAAACTTTTGAAGATAAATAAATAAATCCGAATGATCCTATTTTCAAAATTTGAGAAATCCCAAATATGAAAATAATGAAACTTCCAACTCTCTCCGAGGGTCCTTGAGTTGCGTGAAATTTTCTAGGATCGGATAAATGCGAGAAAATATGATATGCATGATGACCTAATGTATAACATTCCAAACTGAAAATTTGGGATGTTACAAACCTACCTATAAGATGAATCTAGCCCTCGAGATTCGGGTTAACTAGAAAATAGGTGAGGTGGTCCTTAAGCAAAACTTCCTCTCTTTCCTGGTGGCTTCATCTTGATGTGGTGGCTCAACTGAACTTTGCAAAACTTGATAACCTTGCTGCGGGTAACTCTGCTAGCATAATCGAGAATCTTAACCGGTTTTTCCTCATATGTCAAATCATCCTTCAACTGAATTGCTTCCAGGGGCACTGTGTCTCTTAATGGTACCTCTGCTATCTCAGGGTGACATTTCTTCAACTGAGAAACATGGAATACATCATGAACTCCTGACAGTCCTTCTGGCAATTCCAACTTATAAGCAACTTCTCCCATGCGTTGCAAAATCTTATATGGTCCAACGAAACGGGGTGCTAACTTTCCTTTAACTCCAAAACGCTTAACTCCTCGAAGCGGGATACTCTAAGGTATACTCTGTCTCCAACTTCATACTCAATCGCTGCGCTTTGAATCGGCATAGCTCTTACATGCAGATGGGCTACCTTGAGCCTGTCTCGAATCAACAACCTTCATTCGACTCCTTAATCAAATCTGGTCCAAACAACCGCGATCTCCGTTTAGTCCCATGACAACGGTGTCCTGCACCTTCTTCCATCTGAGCCTCAAAAGGTGCCATCTTCAAGCTGGTTTGGTAATGTTGTTGTAGGAAAATTCTGCATATGGCAAATTATCATCCCAACTAGATCCATAATCTAGTGCACAAGCTCTCGACATATCTTCCAAAATCTGATTGACTCTCTCGGTCATCCATCGGTCTGTGGGTGGAAAGCTGTCTTGAATTCAATCTAGTTCCCAATGTTTCGTGTAACTGGTTCCAAAATTTCGAGGTAAACTGGGTTCCTCTATCGTCTGATGCTCCTCGGAACTCCGTGTAAACACACAATTCTGGTCATGTATATCTTTGCCAACTTAGCACTGCTATAGGTAGTCTTGATCGGATGAAATGAGCTACCTTAGTCAAGCGATCGACTATGACCCAAATCGAGTCATATCTGAGCGAGTCTTTGGCAAACCTGTGATGAAATCCATGCCTAGTTTATCCCACTTCCATTCGGTATCGGCAATGGTTGTAACAATCCTGCTGGCTTCGATGCTCGCTTTTACTTTCGACATACGTCATAAACTGCTACATACTCCGCGATATCCTTCTTCATTCCGGTCCACCAGAAAGTATTCTTCAAATCCAAGTACATCTTGGTATTTCCTGGGTGAATCGAATAAGGTGAATCATGGGCTTCTTGTAAAATCAACTTCCTGATTTCTGGGTTATTGGGCACATAAACACGGTCTTCAAACCATAGGGTATCGTGCTCATCCTCACGAAATCCTTTAGCTTTTCCTTTGCTCATTTTCTCCTTTATAGAGGCAACTTCCTTATCTGCCTTTTGGGCTTCTCGATTTTGTCCATCGATGTCATTGAATCTCCAATGCTGCTACATAGCCTTCGAACTATTTCCAACCATAGCTCTCGAAGGTCTTCGGCTAACTCATTGGGTATCCCTCCCATCATTAGGGTATTGGCGTGGCTCTTACGGCTCAATGCGTGCTGCTACGACATTAGCCTTTCGGGTGATAATGCAATCTCATATCGTAATCCTTAATAAGCTCTAACCATCTCCTTTGTCTCGAGATTCAATTCATACGTGTGAAGATGTACTTCAAACTCTTGTGATCCGTATATACTTCACAATGATTACCAATGAGAAAATGTCTCCATGTCTTTAAGGCGCACAACGGCTGCTAACTCCAAATCATGTGTGGCATAATTCAACTCATGGGGCTTAAGTTGTCGTGAAGCGTCTGAAACAACTCTTCCTTCCTGCATAAGCACTGCTCCAAGTCCTCGGCGTGAAGCATCGCAATACACCTCATAATCCTTGGTCGATCCGCAATATCAAACTGGTGAGGTAACCAATCTTTTCTTCAACTCCTGAAAACTTGCCTCACAGTCCTCAGTCCATATGAATTTGTTTTCCTTCTTCAACAATTCTGTCATAGGCTTTGCAATTCTTGAGAAATTCTCAATGAATCTTGGTAGTATCCTGCGAGTCCAAGGAAACTCGAATCTCTCCAACTGTCGTTGGTGCTTCCCATTTGGTTCTGGTCTCAACCTTTGTGGGGTCAATCGCTATTCCTTTTCCGGATATAACATGTCCGAGAAATCCAACTTCCTTTAGCCAAAACTCACACTTGCTGAACTTGGCATACAACTGGTGTTCCCTCAGTTTCTCCAAAACCAATCGCAAATGTTCCTTGTGTTCCTCTTCATTCTTCGAGAATATCAAAATGTCATCAATGAACACCACGACGAACTTATCCAAAAACTCCATAAACACTTTGTTCATCAGGTTCATGAAATAGGATGGTGCGTTAGTCAGTCCAAATGACATAACGGTATACTCGTACAGTCCATATCTCGTGGTAAATGCTGTCTTGGGTATGTCTTGCTCCCGAATCTTCAACTGATGGTACCCTGATCGTAAATCGATCTTGGAAAACACCTTAGCTCCTTGCAAACGGTCAAATAGATCATTTATCATAGGCAGTGGGTACTTGTTCTTGATTGTGACTTCATTCAATCCACGATAATCAACAACCATTCTTAACGATCCATCCTTCTTCTCCACTAACAAAACGGGTGATCCCCAAGGTGAAGAACTTGGGCGGATAAAACCTTTATCCAATAGTTCCTTAATCTGCTTCTTGATTTCCGCCAAATCCTGTGCTGGCATCCTGTACGGTCGCTTCGATATCGGGCCTGTTCACGCAACAGCTCGATCAAAACTCAATGTCTCTATCCGGTGGCATTCACGCAACTCTTAGGAAATACATCAGAAAATCCTTCACCATCGGTACTTCTTCCCGCACCACCCTCGATAAGCAATTAACTTGTGCTCTCCTCGGCTCATGCCGTGATACATACTTGATCCTTCTTCCTTCCGGTGTGGTGAGCAAAATTGACTTTGTGGTGCAATCTATGTTTCCTCCATACCTTGATAGCCAATCCATTCCTAATATCACATCCAATCCTTGGGATTCCGAACTATTAGGTCCGAGGGAAAACATAGTGTCCAATCCTTAATGGCGGTCGATCACACCATTTACTAGCCATGTACTCTGCTCCGGTGAGGTTACTAGCATGGGTGACCTAAGGGCTTGGGTCGGTAACTTGTACTTATCCACAAATCCCTTGATATGTATGAATGCGATGCACCAAGATCGAAAAGAACAACTGCAGAAATGACTTAACCAAAAACTTACCGATTCTTGCATCGGGCTGATCTTCAACCTCCTCCACATCAATGTGGTTCACATCCCCTGTTGAAAGGGTTGGGCTTCTTTCGAGCTTCCATTGCCATTTCCATTACGCCTTCGGGCAGTCATTGGCATAATGCCCATCTTGCGGCACTTAAAACAAGTAATATGACTCAGTCTACTTTGGATGGTGTTGACGGGTTGGTGCGGTTCATCCATTGCTTCCTCCATTCCGTTCCCATTCTTGGTGCCATTATGGTTATCTGAATTACCTCCTCCATGGGTATGCTGAAACTGAATTCGGATTTAGGGTATAACGAGGCTTCTGCTGGGCTCGAGTTATACTTCCTTTGTCCATACTTCCGCTTGCAGTTCTCAATTTGCTGCTGCTTTCCTTCAATCATGAGGGCTCGGTCTACCAACTCCTGGTAGTTGTTGAAACTTGCTACCATCAACGGCATGTTGAACTCATCATTCAGTCCTTCTAGAAACTTTTCCCGCTTAGCATGATCTGTAGCAACGTCATCCGGGGCATAACGTGCTAATTTACTAAAGTCATCCACGATCTTGTGTGAGTCCTTCCTCCTTGGCGTAAGTTGCGCAACTCACGCTTCTTCATGGCCATAGCTCCTGCTGAAACATGGGCAGTCTGAAAAGCTTGTTGAAACCGATCCCATGTGGCGGTGTCTCACGGGTAAGTGGCTGTAAAATTCTCCCACCATGCTGCAAGGGTCCTTCAAGCTGATGTGCTGCAAACTTCACTCTTTCACCATCCTGCATCCTGCGGTGGTCAACTCCCTTCCTATCTTGCGGAGCCAATCATCCGCCACAATCGGCTCGGTGCTATTGGAATACACCGCGGATTCATCTAAGGAAGCGAGTCGTGATCCGCAGTGGTGGTGGCGGTGGGTTGTTGTTGTTGTTGTTGTTGTTGTTGTTGTTGTTGTTGTTGTTGTTGTTGCCGTTACGCACCAATGTTTGAATCAGGGTATTCTCTGCTTGAATCAGTTGGGTGATCTCTGGCGGGAAAACGAACCCGGGGTCGCGTCTCGGAGGCATCTGATGGGTTTAGAAAAGACGAGAATTTAGAATAGATTGAGGTCTAAGGGGAATCACTACCCAAATGCACATGAGCAAATACACACAAAATCACTTCATTCAATCAAACAAGGGCTTACAACGATCTAACTATCGCAAAAGTGCGTGTACTAAATGTTTACATGGAGGGAATACTACTAATATGTGGGGGACTTTCTACTAATTTGAACCGGTGGAAGACTCAATGATGTCTGCTCTAGCTTCGTCTTCAAAGTCGGGTTCACTTGGATCCGAATCGGTGTCGTCGATGTTGATGTAGTCGCTTGGGCAACCGACATACTGGTCTTCATTTCTTAGCGCCAACTTCTTCTTGAGTTCTTCGATCTCGTACTTAAGATCGTTATTGTGTCTCGCCAGAGCTACGATCTCGTCCATGTAGTCCTTGCGTGTAGTCTTTAGTTCTCCTTCCAGTTCGACGATCCTTCCCTTTGCATTCTGCAACTCCAACATATCATTGCACATTTGGTTCTCCTGGCGTCGAATGTGCTGATTTAACTCCTGGATGAAAGCTGCAATGGATCTATCCTTCTTGGTGCTGACAATGTCCCATTTGTCATCTCGGCGTCCGCAAATCTGGTAGATAGTGTCCTTGAGGTCTTCTTGATAAACTTCTCCAATCGTCCCATGGTGATGTGAGCTGCCATGCTCTTTCCTGCACTCCAAGTTGGTGCAATCAAAACACTATCTATAGGCTTGGTGATTGGGGCGAATGTCCTTCGTGGAACGTAAGCTTGAATCTTCCAGCCTCCTCTTGAGTGAGTGGCATTGAAAGTTCCGTGAAGCTTGGTAGTCCAATGTTCAGTACTTGGTAACTTCCTTCAAGTGAAATCCAAAAGGTGTGCCTTCATCGGTTGGGTGTACTTGATCTTCTCGTCCGTCATCCTAAAGAGTAGAAAAGATGAGGAGTTAGAAAATGGGAAGAGAGTAGTGATCTATGGCTTTAACTTAGTGGTCGTGTCCTACGATCGGCGTGTGCTCGATACCATTCTCTGTGAGCGACCAGACCGAATGGATCAAGTCTCGTGCTCGGTGTCATCCTGGATCGATAATGTTGACACCACACAAGATTGAAGGATTTATAGTAGAGTAGCAATCACACACTTATTACATCGTTGTCCACAAGGGAACTTATTACAATAATATGGCTTAAGGCCATCTAATAATAACAATGAAGGCTTGGAAGATAAGTGAGTCCATCAACTCCATCGGCATCACCGAGTATAGAACCACGACCTAACACCTTACTGTAAATGCGAAAAGTCTCGCAACGTGAAAGTTGCAGCCCAAAACGGTCAAGACATGGAATATCTTTGCCGCAATGTAACACATAGAGAGTAATGAAGCAACAAGCCTATACTACATGCATATATGGCTGGTGGTAAGGCTCTCTGTTACATTTTGCATAAAGCTAGTTTTTCCCTACTACAAAGGAATAATTTTATTTAACTATCATGGTGGTTGTTAAACATTGAGAATGGTTGACAGCATCCTCAATCCCAATTAAAAAGTATTCATCAAAACCCAATACATTTATTAGAAGAAACATGTTGAGATTCACATGATATTCAATTACCGGATACTCAAAACGTCCATAACCGGGGACACGGCTAATCATGATTAGTTTATACACTCTGCAGAGGTTTGCGACTTTTCCCCACAAGACTCGATCGCCTCCGTTTGGTTCTCGCCTTTGCATGGTGTTTGAGAAGCGGATGACCGAGACATAGTCTTTCGAAGCGCTAGCACCTTACATGTGGGTAGACCGTACCAACCTACATCCCCTACATCAGCTAGCCTACCCGTAAGAGTTCGCACAACTAGTCAACTACGCCAGAGCCCATAATTGGCTTGTGGCTGCACACGGAAGTTTCAGTTTGAATAATCTTATGATCCCTTAGAGCACAGGTGGCGGTCCAAGAAATCTGAGCAAGTCTGATGGAAACCAGGTGCCTCAATCCACCCAGATGTGTGTTTAGGTTGCCACCTTAAATAAACCATTAATTAACAATCTCACATCTGTCATGGATATTCACTCACCCAATCCACGTCTACTAGCATAGCATGGCATATTAAGCAAACGTAGAAGTAACTCCCAAGGTTTCATAAGTAAAACAGGTAATAGGTACTACCTCAATCTACTTCCCAATCCCTCAATTTAATTAGATCCTAACATGCAAGTGTTTGAGGGTTGATCTAATGCATAAAAACTGGGTAGTAGAAAAGGTATGATCAAGTGTTACTTGCCTTGCTGATGATCCGCAAGACCTAGAGATTCGAAGTAACAAGCGGCGCACTCCGGGTGATCTAACGCAGACAAACAACAAGCATACAATAAGTACTCATCTAATGCACAGGGAAATCTCGAATAAAAGATCTAACCAGAGAGTTCAACTTAAGAACCCTGGTTGCAAAAGGAATCGAATCAAATAAAGCATCGAAAGTCGAAACTCGAGAGAGAACGACTCGGTTTAACAATCTGAAACTAGGTCAAAATTTCACAGTAGCAAAACTTTGTGTAAGTAGGTTAGTCGGAACGGCGGTTTCGTAACGAAACTCCAGGCGCTTGAATCACCTGATTCCGATAAACGAGCGAGAAAATAAACAGATTTGAAAATCGGATCGGAAATCGAATCGGAAAAATAACGGATTAAATCTGATTAAAAGAAAAACGACGAACAGATTAAACAACGGGCGTTCGTTAACAGAACTAATCCAACGAACACGTTCATTGAAACGAACGGTTCGGTGAGCGTTCATTAAATAAGAAAACCAAAAAAATAAAAAACCATCTAGGGTTTTAAAAAAAAACCGAACATCTTAAAAAAAAACCGGATCGGGTTTTCTAAAGAAAACCGGATCGGGGGCGGCGAGTGCTACCTCCGCGAGGCTCGTGGGCCCGGGGGCGGGCGGCGAGGGGCGGCGAGGGGTCGGCGAGGCGAGGGGCGGCGAGGGCTCCGGCGACCATGGGAGGCGACGGCAAGGGATGAGGAGAGGGGGGGCGGCGGTATAAAGGAGGGGGGTCCGCGACTTGGGGAGGGCAAGCCAGGCGGCGGCGCGTGGTCCGAGCCGGACACGGCGGCGGGCGGCGGCGTCTTGGCGGCAGGAGTCATGCAGGGGGAGGAGGAGGAGATGGGCGGGCGGTGGGGTGGGCCGGGCTGGGCCTTAACCCAAAGTGCGGCGCATTTATTTTTTTTAAAACAAAACTAATCGAATTTAAAAATAAAACCAAACGAACTCCGAATTTAATAAAATTAGTTTTCCCGACTCCTAAAATGAGTCGAACAAAATGAACTTTAAAAGCGGCAAATATGCATATTTTTTTAAATGCTCATTTTTGCCTAAAGCAAATAAATCCTCAAAACCAAATTTTTGATTTATTTATAATATCTTCATTTTTCCTAAATGTTGGGAAAGTCATATTATTCCCTCTCGTAACTTTTTATATCGGAAAAACTTTTGAAGATATATAAATAAATCCAAATGATCCTATTTTCAAAATTTTAGAAATCCCAAATATGAAAATAATGAAACTTCCAACTCTCTCCGAGGGTCCTTGAGTTGCGTGAAATTTTCTAGGATCGGAGAAATGCGAGAAAATATGATATGCATGATGACCTAATGTATAACATTCCAAATTGAAAATTTGGGATGTTACAACTAGTGACGGGAGAGTCGTTGTTGCGCTTCTCGGGACGGGGTCGTGCCAGGTAGGGCGGCCATGACTGTTTTCACAGGGCACCGGACACCCCGTTGGTACCCCGTGCTTTTTGTGGTATGTGATGAATATGGGAGCAAGGCTCCATAATTTTTAGATGTGAATTGTTGGGCACGGGGGTTACTACCAATCAAGTGGACTCTATGTTAGTGTGGTCTAGGGAAAGATAGTGATCGGGTGCTTACCCCGGGTACTTGAGTTACTGTGGGTCGAGGATGACACGGAAGTTCCCCGGGTCTTGTGGGTAAAGTGTGCAACCTCTGCAGAGTGTAAAACTATACAAATAGTCGTGTCCACGGTCAAGGACAGTTGGGCGGTGCTGCTTAAACTACGTCCAGAGTTTTACAAACCGCGTGTGTGTGTGTGTTGATAAAACTGTTTGGGTTAAGTCAGATGGCTTGACGCGATGATCAAGTTGGATTGGTGTCCAACTCCGCTTATGTTGATATCTGTAACTTGTTCATACGGATATCTGTACTCTCATGATGCATACTTTACAGGTTGATAGATCATGTCATTGCACTCAAAACTAGCTTTCCGCAAACTACCTACTTAGTGCTATATCATTGCATTATTGTGCCTTGTTCCAATCATGGGTTGCTTGCGAGTATATTCAAAGTACTCATTGGCTTGCCACTGGTTATTTAATTGGCCAGGCATGGAAGAACAGGAGTTCAAAGAAGAGTTCTTTGGAGACGAACATGCGAACTAGGACGTTTCCCAGTCAGAATGCCTGTAGGGTTAAGGCAAATGGCATGGGTTCTACTTATCGACAAAGATTTCCGCTGCTTAAGTTTATTCGGTATTCAGCCCTTGTGGCTTTATCTATGTAAGACTTGACCATAATGGCCATAATTTGTGTAAGACGGTATGTATGGATGTAAGACTCTTGTTATTCAGCTTCTGTGTGTTCAGTGAGCATTGAATTTTTTTTCATCTAGCATGTCAAGCTCTTCCTGTGTGGTTAGAGAGTATAAAGGCACTTACTGGCAGAATAGGGGTTTTATAAGTCTAAAATAATAGGGATAATTTATTAATGTTTGTAGCTTGGCTTTTACTTCGAGAATCCATGGCCATGATTTAATTAGTAGCTGTAATTTTTTATTTCATTTTATTAGTTTTTTTACTAGCAACGGTCTTCTCTTTGCAATGGTGTGTTTTTTACACGCCTAAGATCCTCTTCCCCTCCTCCGACAGCCAAGCAAAGCAACCAGACCACTCGGAGTAGTTGTAACAAACAATCCCTTGTGCTGGAAGAGGATGGCGTTCTCCACCTCCACCTAGGTTCCAATAGCGTTCTCTAATCTACCAGGTTCATGGAGGGTCTTCTTCACTGGGATTTTAACCCGGGCCTTAAGGTCGCGACTCAGGTGCGTCATCGTTTTGGCACCAGGGTGCATTTCTCTTTGTCGGAGAGATCCAAGGAATTCTTCTTGGTCCTTTACTTTTCCTCTGCCTCCTTCACCTTGTCGGAGGAATCTGTGGGCATTGCGCTTCAATGCTGTATTGGTGGCCTAGCTTCTGGTTTCAAGGTCGTTCGTTTGGGTGATCGACGATTTCGGTTTTCTCTGGCTTCTAACAAGGTTGGACATTTCATCTATCATCTTAAGGACAAAATTTGGCCCGGCTTTGTATGTCATTTTCAACTTTTTTGGCCTAATGTCCATGACTACTCTGCTGATGATGATTGTTGTCATGCTGATGAACGAATTGCTGCGGTTGCGCCACGTTCTTCTATGGCCATTAGTTCCAAGGGATTATTTTTAACGGATGACCATGGACAGAGCTCTTCATCTCTCCGTTTCGGTTGCTCACCGGAGATTCTTACTCTGGCGCCCGGTGCTGGCACCCCTCAGGGTCTGGTCAGTTTTGGTAATTCTAATCACATTCAATGCAACAAAGATTTACCGGGCCTCAAAATTGGAAATATCATATTTAATGAGGGAGAAATTGGTTGTCAAGAATTTAATGATCGTCATCAATGCTCACAGAGAAATATTCGAATTGGTAGTTTTTCTCTCAATTTGTCCACCAAGGATCGGGATACTCGGCGTTTTGTTGGGCCTAGCTTTATGCTAGACTACTGGAACTCAATTCCCAATTTCATTATCCTTCATATCCTGGATTATCTGCGCTTCGGCTATACACCTCAGCATATTGCTACCATTTGGTCCTTAAAACACATTCCACCTCTGGATTATATTTACAAGAGAATCAATAAATGTTCTAATTGTGATATGTCGGGACACCTAGCCAGTAACTGCCCTTTGGATGAGGTTATGTAACGCCCTCGATGCGGCTATATCTCCCACGTGTCGAAGCATGACTTAGAGGCATAACCGCATTGAAAGCAATGTCGCAAGTGAGGTAATCTTCACACAACCCATGTAATACATAAGGGGAAGAGATACATAGTTGGCTTACAGTCGCCACTTCACACAATACATAAATAAACATTCATCATCCAGATTACACTCAAGGTCCGACTACGGAACCAAAATAAAAGAAGACTACCCCAAATGCTACACAGATCCCCGATCGTCCCAACTGGCTCCACTCTGATCATCGGGAAAAGACACATAGTAACGACCACGTTCCTCATCGAACTCCCACTTGAGCTCGGTTGCGTCATCTGACCGCATCGTCGGCACTGCAACTGTTTTGGTGGAATCTGTGAGTCGGGGACTCAGCAATCTCACACCCGCGAGATCAAGACTATTTAAGCTTATAGGAAGGACAGAGTTGTGAGGTGGAGCTGCAGCAGCGACTAGCATATATGGTGGCTACATTCACAAAAGAGCGAGAAGAGAAGCAAGGCGCGGTCGTGAAGCTAGTAGCGATCAAGAAGTGATCTGAACTACTTACGTCAAGCATAACTCCAACACCGTGTTCACTTCCGGACTCCGCCGAGAAGAGACCATCACGGTTACACACGCGTTGATGTATTTTAATTAAGGTCAACTTCGGGTTTTCTACAACCGGACATTAACAAATTCACATCTGCCTCATAACCGCGGCACGGCTTTGAAAGATAATACCTGCGGGGGTGTCCCAACTTAGCCCATTATAAGCTCTCACGGTCAACGAAGGATATTCCTTCTACCGGGAAGACCCGATCAGTCTCGGAATCCCGGACTACAAGAAATTTCGACAGCAATAAAACAAGACCAGCAAAGCCACCCGATTGTGCCGACAAATCCCGATAGGAGCTGCACATATCTCGTTCTCAGGGCACATCCGGATGAGCAGTCCGTACAGCTAAAACCAGACCTCAAGTTTCCTTTAGGGGGCGCTGCACAGGGCTCTAGTTCGGGCCAGCACTCGAAGGAGCACTGGTCCGGGGTTAAAATAAAGATGACCCTCGGGCTCGCGAAAACCCGGGGGAAAAAGGCTTAGGTGGCAAATGGTAAAACCAATGTTGGGCCTTGCTGGAGGAGTCTTATTCAAAGCGAACTGTCAAGGGGGTCACCCAACCGTGTAAGGAACGCGAAATCAAGGAACATAACACCGGTATGACGGAAACTAGGGCGGCAAGAGTGGAACAAAACACCAGGCATAAGGCCGAGTCTTCCACCCTTTACCAAGTATATAGATGCATTAATTATAGCAGATATATTGTGATATCCCCAACAAGTAAACATGTTCCAACAAGGAACAACATCTCCATGTTCAACAAGGAACAAACTTCATCTTCACCGCAACTAGCAACGCTATAAGAGGGCTGAGCAAAGCGGTAACATAGCCAATCAACGGTTTGCTAGGAAAGGATGGTTAGAGGTTTGACATGGCAATATGGGTGGCATGATAAGCAAGTGATAGGCATCGTAGCATAGGCATAGAAAAAGAGCGAGCATCTAGCAAGCAAAGATAGAAGTGATTTCGAGGGTATGGTCATCTTGCCTGCAAAGTTCTCAGAGTTGTCGAAAGCTTGATCCTCGTAAGCGTTCTCAACAGGTTCCTCGTTCACGTACTCGTCTCCCGGCTCTACCCAAAGCAAGAACACAAGCAAAGGAACCACAATAAATCATGGTGCAATGCACAAGCAACATGATGCAAAACATGGCATGATATGCGAGATGTGAGATGCAATGCATATGCGTGCTCCGAAAGGAAGCTGATGAACAAGGAATCAACTTGGCAAACCAAGTATGCCGCTGGAAAGGTGAGATGATTTCGGTTGAAATCGATATAAAGATCACCGGAATCGGATGCACGGTTTGCAAATGACAAGCAAAACAAGAATGGCACAAATCTGCCAGGAAACATTTTATAGCAAAAGTAGAGCTCGATTGACTCAAGCTATGGCACTCCATAATTTCAAACAAGGGCATGGATGGATAGAGCATAACCATATGTTCAAAACATCCTTACTGAAGTATCTCAAAATATGCATGGATCTCTCGGTAGCATCAAGTTAACATGGCATAAAAATATCAGCAAAACAGGGGCTGAAATCAGCAACATCATGAAGCCTAGTTTGCATGCTTGTGCTGAGATCACAAAAATACATGGCATACACCCCTGTAAAGATGGCATGGCATATTACAAAACACATGTAGGACTCAAGTTCATAGGAGGCACACATCAATCATGGCAAAAATGACAAAAGTGCATGTTCTGATAAGAATCTGAAACTAACATCACATAGCCCTCTTCCAACAGCATTTCGGGCATCAAGATGAGCTCAAATGAAAATGATGCAATGAGATGAAATGATCTACTCATCAGGTGAACATTTTGGTATGCTACACGCCCAAAACGTTACCGCAGGTGCAGAGTTATGGCATGATGAAAATGCAACGAAAAAGTGACAGGATAAAAGACTTAGAGGATTTCGGGGGAGAAGGAGAAGTCAACCGAGAGGGACCCGATCGGATCTGAGATCCGGGGCGGCGCGGGCGGCGGTTCGCGGAGAGGGAGGAAGGGGAGGCCGGGCCGAGGCTGCTCGGGGCGGGCCGCCGCCGGGCGGGCCGACGAGGAGGAGGCGGGCGGAGGAGGGCGGCGGCGGGCGGCGGGGGCCCGGTGGCGGGCGACGAGGCGGCCGGGCATGCGGTGGCGGGCGACAGGCCGGGCATGGGCGGCGGTGGCGCTGGATGGCGCGCGGCGGCGGTGAGCGGGCGGGCGGCGCGGGCGGGAGGGCCTCCAGCTGGCCTGCAGGCCAGCGGCAGCCATGTGGGCGCGCCACGAGCGCGCCGCGATTAGTCTGGGCAGCGGCGGGGCCGTCCGGCGCGGACGGACGATGTCCGTGGCATGGAGGAGCGGGGCTAGGGTTTCGGGATCCGGAAATTTTGGAGGGGAGGCTATATTTATAGGTAGAAGGAGCTTGGAAGCTCCAAATGAGGTGTAGTTTTCGCCCACGATCGTGATCGAACGACGGAGAGCATGGAAGTGAATTAGATGGGTTATAGGGCTGTTTTGGAGGGTGTTGGGCTGCAACTTAAAAGAGGCCTTTGCGAGAGTCGGTTAACCGTTGGAGTACCAAGCGAGCTCCAAATGACCCAAACTTGACAGTGGTCTACGGTGGTGTACCAAGGCCACTTGACAAGGCTCGGTCCATTCCGAGAAAGTTTAGTACCGCTCACGGAAAAAGCGTAAAAGGGGCGCGGGGGACATAGGAGTGCGGGATTGCAAAACGGACAATGGGGAAAATGCTCGGAATCATGAGACGAACACGTATGCAAATGAGATGCACATGATGACATGATATGAAATGCATGACATGGAGAAAATGCAAAAATGAAGAAAAACCCAACCACGGAGGGAATATCATATCACAATGCGAAAATGGCAAGAGTTGGAGTTACAAATATGTAAAGTTACATCCGGGTGTTACAACACTCCACCACTACAAGAGGATCTCGTCCGAGATCTAGGACTGAAAGAACTCCGGATATTCGAACGGAGGTGATCCTCGCGCCCGGTGGCTTCTCGGTGGAATGGTGTGACCACTTCACTTTCAGGAATTTGATTGACTTGTTGCGAGTCTTGCGCTCGGTTTCTTCAAGAATGGCAGCGGGTGTTCATGATAAGAGATCTTCTTGAAGGTCAATTTCTTGAAGTTGATAGTGCGCTCAGGAGTCTTGAAGCACTTGCGAAGCTGTGACACGTGAAACACATCGTGCACGTTCGCGAAGTTGGACGGAAGCTCCAGTCGATAGGCGAGATCGCCTCTTTTGCCAATGATCTTGAAAGGACCCACGTATCTAGGGGCAAGCTTCCCTTTGATACCGAAGCGACGAGTGCCTTTCATTGGAGAGAAGCAGAGGTAGACATGGTCTCCGATTTCAAAAGCCACATCACGGTGCTTGTCATCATAATAGCTCTTCTGGCGCGATTGCGCGGCTTTGAGATTCTCACGAATGACTATGCACATTTCTTTGGCTTCTGTGATCAAGTTGTTGCCAAGAAGTTGGCGTTCACCTGTCTCGGACCAATTGAGAGGAGTGCGGCACTTTCTGCCATAGAGAATTTCGAATGGGGCCTTGCCCGAACTCGCCTGGAAGCTGTTGTTGTAGGAGAACTCGGCATATGGAAGACAATCTTCCCATTTCATACCGAAGGAAATGACACAAGCCCTGAGCATATCTTCAAGGATTTGATTGACTCGCTCGACTTGGCCACTTGTTTGAGGATGGAAAGCTGTGCTGAAACGAATGTTGGTGCCCATGGCCTTCTGAAAATAATCCCAAAACTTGGAGGTAAAGATGCTGCCACGGTCTGAAGAGATCACTTGTGGAATGCCGTGCAAGGAGACAATTCTGGAGGTGTATAGCTCTGCCAACTGAGCTGCTGTGATAGATTCTTTGATAGGCAGAAAATGAGCCACTTTAGTAAGCTTGTCAATGACAACGAAGATAGCATCATTTCCACGCTTGGACTTTGGAAATCCAGTCACGAAGTCCATTTCAATATGATCAAACTTCCATTCGGAATAGCAAGAGGTTGGAGGAGACCAGCTGGTCGTTGGTGTTCTCTTTCACTCTTCTGCAGACATCACACTCATTCACGAATTGAGCAATTTCTCGCTTCATTCGAGTCCACCAATACGATCGCTTGAGGTCATGGTACATCTTCGCACTTCCGGGATGAATGGATAGAAGGGAATTGTGTGACTCGCTCATAATGACTTTACGTAGATCACCCTTTGGAACCACAATCCGGTCCTCGAAGAAAAGAGTATCTTTGTCATCAATGTGGAAGCACTTGTACTTGGAAATGCCCTTGTCGATACCACGTTTCACCTTTTTCACCATGGTATCCAGGAGTTGAGCCTCACGAATCTGATCTTCCAAAGTAGGAGAGACTATGAGGTTGGCAAGAAAGCCTTGAGGAACAACTTGAAGATTCAGCTTGCGGAAAGCTTCACAGAGATCCGGTTGGAAGGGCTTGAGGATTAAACTGTTGCAATAAGCCTTCCTGCTCAAAGCATCTGCAATGACATTGGCCTTGCCCGGAGTATATTCAATACTTGGGTTGTACTCTTGAATCATTTCGACCCATCGAGTTTGCCTGAGGTTGAGGTTGGGTTGAGTGAAGATATACTTGAGACTCTTGTGATCGGTGAAAATGTCCACTTTCCTTCCCAACAAGAGATGTCTCCATGTTATTAATGCATGGACAACTGCCGCCAACTCAAGATCGTGAGTGGGGTAGTTCTTTTCGTTGGGCTTCAACTGGCGAGAGGTATAGGCCACAACTCTCTTCTCTTGCATTAACACAGCACCGAGACCTTGAAGAGAAGCATCACGAAAACTTCAATGGCTTGGATTCATCAGAGGAGTCAAGACAGAGCTGTGACGAGTTTCTCTTTGAGGGTATTGAAAGCAACGTCACACTCGGGAGACCGGATATACTTCACATGCTTCGGAGGAGGTTGGAAAGAGGCTTTGCAATCTTGGAGAAATTTTCAACGAATCTTCGCAATAGCTTGCAAGACCAAGAAAATCATGGAGCTGCTTGACATTCTTAGGAGGTTCCCAATTCACATTGCGGACACCTTCTCGGGTTAACAGCGATGCCCTTGGCGGAGATGATATGACCAAGATAAAGCACTTCAAGCCAAAATTCACATTTGGAAAACTTCAGATAGAATTGATGCTCTCGAGCTTATCGAGCACCAATCGCAAATGTTTGGCATGATCCTTCTTATTCTTGGAGAAGACCAAAATATCATCAAGATAGACCAAGACGAATTCATTGGTGTAGGGGTTGAAGATGAAGTTCATCATCCGAGAGAATGTTGGAGGAGCATTGACAAGGACGAAAGACATGACAGTATATTCATAAGAACCAAAGCTTGTTCTGAATGCTGTCTTGGGAATATCTTGTTCAAGAATGCGAATTTGATGATAACCCATACGAAGGTCAAGCTTGGAGAACACTTTAGCACCTTTGAGTTGCTCGAAAAGCTCATTGATGTTGGGAAGTGGATACTTGTTCTTGATAGTATTCTTATTCAATGGACGGTAATCGACGCAAAGTCGGTCCGTGCCATCCTTCTTCTGGACAAAAAGAACACCACAACCCCAAGGAGATGAACTCGGTCTGATCAAACCCAGACGCTCTTGTTCATCGAGCTGTTTCTTCAATTCCTTCAGCTCATTAGGTCCAAGCTTGTATGGACGCTTGCAAACGGGTTCGATGCGTGCTCAAGATCGATAACTAATTCAAGCTGGCGGTGAGGAGGCATTCCTGGAAGCTCTTCTGGAAAGACATCTTGGTACTCACAAACGACTGGAATCTGAGAGATAGCATCCAACTCGCCCTTCTCATTGAGAGAAAACAACCGAATGGTTTCATCACGAGCGGCATAGATGATCACATCATTATAAGAGTGAGTCAATTGAATTTCCCTGGCAGCACAATCAAGCTGAGCTTTGTGCTGAGAAAGCCAGTCCATCCCAAGAATTAGATCAATATCCGAGTCACCAAGAACAATTGGTTTAGCCAGAAATCTATAGTCGCCCATCTTGATACCGACATTCGGAACCAAAACTCGAGAAGTCATCTCCTTAGCCGGAGAAACAATAGACAAAGGTCTCGGCAATACTTGAGTAACAAAATCATGCATAGCCACAAAAGGTCTTGAGATGAAAGAATGCGATGCACCAGTATCAAATAAGACTTTTGCAGGAATATCATTAACTGGAAGATTACCCATAATCACATCAGAAGAATCCTCTGCTTGCGTTGCATTCATCATGTTCACCTTTGCAGACTTGGGATTATGCTTGACCACTGCATTGCTGGAAGATTTCCTAGGAGGAGGAGGCGGAAGGTGCCTTTGGTTGAAGCATTTGTTCGCATAGTGACCTTTCTGCTGACATTTGTTGCAAGTCACCTCTGAGAGCGGACGGTGATAAGGAGCATTTGACCTTGGAGCTTGAGAATTAGACTTGTTATGATAGCTTTGGGTTGGGTGGGTGGGAAGATCCACGACCACCGAGTTCTTCTGCTGATAAGGCCGACGGAACGGAGGAGGAGGAAGGTAGAACTTCGCTGCTTAGCTGCCACTTGAGAGGAAGAAGAAGACTGAACTGCATCCCCGATTCTCTTCTTAGAAGCCTCACATTTGAGCTGGGCAGCTTCTTGCTTCATGCCATGTTGTAGAATTCATCATACTTTTCTCGCTCAAAAGCACGAGAGCTAATTGCAGATCTTCTCCGAGACCACCTCTGAATTGATAGATCATACTCTTTTCATCGTGGACGCCTTGCTTAGCGAAGCGGCGAGTTCTGAACTGGATATTGTATTGATACACGACATGTTGCCTTGCTTGAGATTGCGGAACTCCTCACGCTTGCTCTCAACAACACTTTTCGGAATGTGGTGAGCTTTGAAGTCTCGGCGGAACTCATCCCAGGTAATGACACGACCTCCTATGGAATCTTTGTATTGCTGGTACCACTCAGCAGCTTGGTCCTTGAGTTGAAACGAAGCAAACTTGACAAAGTCCTCAGGTCTGACATTGCTACATTCAAAATGTTTGCAGATGTCCACAAGCCAATCGTCGGCGTCTGTGGCCTCGACACAGAAGCTGAAAGACTTCGGCTGATTAGCGAGGAACTGATTGAGGGTAGGAAAGTGCGGCTGGTTGTTGCCTTGACCTTGATTTCCTTGGTTGCCTTGCCATTGGGTACGCTCTTGCAAGAGTTGCAAAATCATCTGAGCATTGGCATTGGTGGCTGCCATGATAGCTTGCCATGCCTCCGGAGGCGGAGGTGGAGGTGGAGGCTTCGATCGACTCCCATCATTGCGTTCGGATTCGAGACGCTGCATGGCGGAGCCATCTGAAGAGGGTGACATCCGTTAGCACTTTGATAGACAGATAGAAAAGTTGAATCAACAGATAGAAATTGCAACATATAGTCTTGACAATAAACATTCGAACAAGGATGAACGAATGAATTCCAAAAGCTAACATCACACGTCCATTAAGGTGAGAAGCCACTTGATTAAGGTTGATGAAAAAATAACAAGGTACGGCTGGAACAAATAAGTGGTAAGGATTACCCAATCGCAAACCAAATATCTGCGGGAATAAATGCTAAGAGCTACTTGAATCCCACCTATAAACTCCCGAAACTTTCTGGTTATGCAATCTGGTGTTGGGGATACAGGGGACACAAAATATATCACCCAAACTAACAATACCTAGATCCAGCTGTATCCATCCGTCAACACATAACCAAGAAACCTTCGAAATCGTGTACCTCGACCTTCAAAAGCATCCGTTATACGAGTCATGGCAATACTCCCGAGCTCGCCCGATCTTCGGGTTATCGGGTTATCTCACCAACAACTGTACAAAGAGATTTTCGATGTCGGCAAAACTCGTATTCCGAACTGCAACGATAAAATTGTGACGACAACACCTCGGAGCTCAACTCCCGTGACACCGCCACAACCCCTAAATGTCGAGGCACCAAGAACAATGTTCTCGTCACAAAACCATCGGAACGATTCTAAGATACCAGCGTGATCCTAAAATTTTTTTAGTGAAATTTGAGGAGAGGAGAGTCAAAACTTCTCGTCGGAGACCTCACCAGAGCGACGAAGGGACCGGGAGTAAAAAGAATCCTACTCTCGATATATATAATCCTAAGACTCAAAACATTTTTGTTCTAGACTCAACAACGCCAAACAAACAATCAGCGGGGGCTCCTAAGTGGGGATGGCTCGATAACCAACTTGTAACGCCCTCGATGCGGCTATATCTCCCACGTGTCGGGCACGACTTAGAGGCATAACCGCATTGAAAGCAATGTCGCAAGTGAGTTAATATTCACACAACCCATGTAATACATAAGGAAAGAGATACATAGTTGGCTTACAATGCCACTTCACACAATACATAAATAAACATCCATCATCCAGATTACACTCAAGGTCCGACTACGGAACCAAAATAAAAGAAGACTACCCCAAATGCTACACAGATCCCGATCGTCCCAACTGGCTCCACTACTGATCATCAGGAAAAGACACATAGTAACGACCACGTTCCTCGTCGAACTCCCACTTGACCTCGGTTGCATCATCGTCGGCACCTGCAACTGTTTTGGTAGAATCTGTGAGTCACGGGGACTCAGCAATCTCACACCCGCGAGATCAAGACTATTTAAGCTTATAGGAAGGACAAAGTTGTGAGGTGGAGCTGCAGCAAGCGACTAGCATATATGGTGGCTACATTCGCAAAAGAGAGCGAGAAGAGAAGCAAGGCGCGGTCGTGAAGCTAGTAGCGATCAAGAAGTGATCCTGAACTACTTACGTCAAGCATAACTCCAACACCGTGTTCACTTCCCGGACTCCGCCGAGAAGAGACCATCACGGTTACACACGCGGTTGATGTATTTTAATTAAGGTCAACTTCGGGTTTTCTACAACCGGACATTAACAAATTCCCATCTGCCTCATAACCACGGCACGGCTTTGAAAGATAATACCTGCAGGGTGTCCCAACTTAGCCCATTATAAGCTCTCACGGTCAACGAAGGATATTCCTTCTACCGAAGACCCGATCGATCTCGAATCCCGGACTACAAGACATTTCGACAGAATAAAACAAGACCAGCAAAGCCACCCGATTGTGCCGACAAATCCCGATAGGAGCTGCACATATCTCGCTCGTGGCACATCCGGATGAGCAGTCCTTACAGCTAAAACCAGACCTCAAGTTTCCTTTAGGGGCGCCGCAGGGCTCTAGTTCGGACCAGCACTCGAAGGAGCACTGGTCCGGGGTTAAAATAAAGATGACCCTCGGGCTCGCGAAACCCGGGGAAAAAGGCTTAGGTGGCAAATGGTAAAACCAATGTTGGGCCTTCTTTGGAGGAGTCTTATTCAAAGCGAACTGTCAAGGGGTCACCCAACCGTAAGGAACGCGAAATCAAGGAACATAACACCGGTATGACGGAAACTAGGGCGGCAAGAGTGGAACAAAACACCAGGCATAAGGCCGAGTCTTCCACCCTTTACCAAGTATATAGATGCATTAATTATAGCAGATATATTGTGATATCCCCAACAAGTAAACATGTTCCAACAAGGAACAACATCTCCATGTTCCAACAAGGAACAAACTTCATCTTCACCTGCAACTAGCAACGCTATAAGAGGGGCTGAGCAAAGCGGTAACATAGCCAATCAACGGTTTGCTAGGAAAGGATGGTTAGAGGTTTGACATGGCAATATGGGTGGCATGATAAGCAAGTGATAGGCATCGTAGCATAGGCATAGCAAAAGAGCGAGCATCTAGCAAGCAAAGATAGAAGTGATTTCGAGGGTATGGTCATCTTGCCTGCAAAGTTCTCAGAGTTGTTGAAAGCTTGATCCTCATAAGCGTTCTCAACAGGTTCCTCGTTCACGTACTCGTCTCCCGGCTCTACCCAAAGCAAGAACACAAGCAAAGGAACCACAATAAATCACGGTGCAATGCACAAGCAACATGATGCAAAACATGGCATGATATGCGAGATGTGAGATGCAATGCATATGCGTGCTCCGGAAGGAAAATGATGAACAAGGCATCAACTTGGCAAACCAAGTATGCCGCTGGAAAGGTGAGATGATTTCGGTTGAAATCGATATAAAGATCACCGGAATCGGATGCACGGTTTGCAAATGACAAGCAAAACAAGAATGGCACAAATCTGTCAGGAAACATTTTATAGCAAAAGTAGAGCTCGATTGACTCAAGCTATGGCACTCCATAATTTCAAACAAGGGCATGGATGGATAGAGCATAACCATATGTTCAAAACATCCTTACTGAAGTATCTCAAAATATGCATGGATCTCTCGGTAGCATCAAGTTAACATGGCATAAAAATATCAGCAAAACAGGGGCTGAAATCAGCAACATCAAGAAGCCTAGTTTGCATGCTTGTGCTGAGATCACAAAAATACATGGCATACACCCCTGTAAAGATGGCATGGCATATTACAAAACACATGTAGGACTCAAGTTCATAGGAGGCACACATCAATCATGGCAAAAATGACAAAAGTGCATGTTCTGATAAGAATCTGAAACTAACATCACATAGCCCTCTTCCAACAGCATTTCGGGCATCAAGATGAGCTCAAATGAAAATGATGCAATGAGATTAAATGATCTACTCATCGAGGCGAACATTTTGGTATGCTACACGCCCAAAACGGAGCCACGGGTGCAGATTTATGGCATGATGAAAATGCAACGAAATAGTGACAGAATAAAAGACTTAAGAGGATTTCGGGGGAGAAGGAGAAGTCAACCGAGAGGGACCCGATCGGATCTGAGATCCGGGGCGGTGCGGGCGGCGGTTCTCTGGAGAGGGAGGAAGGGGAGGCCGGGGCCGAGGCTGATCCGCCGGGCGCTTCGCGGAGTGGGCCGGACGAGGGAGGAGGCGGCGGCGGGCGGCGGCGCGGCCGGCCGGGATGGGCGGCCAGGGCGTGGTGGCCGGGCGACGGGCGGCGGCATGGCCGGGCGCCGGGACGGGCCGGTCGCGGGCGGCGGTGGCGTGGAGCGATGGCGCGGCGGCGGCGAAGCGGGCGGGCGGCGCGGGCCGGGAGGGCCTCCCGCGGGCCCTGCGGGCCGGCGGCGGCGGCGATGTGGGCGCGCCCACGTGGCGCGCCGCGATTGGTCCGGGGCGGCGGCGGGTTTCGTCCGGCGCGGACCGGACGTGTCCGGCGCGCGGAGGGAGCGGGGCTAGGGTTTCGGGATCCGGAAATTTTCGGAGGGGAGGCTATATTTATAGGTAGAAGGAGCTAGGAAGCTCCAAATGAGGTGTAGTTTTCGCCCACACGATCGTGATCGAACGACGGAGAGCATGGAAGTGACTTAGATGGGTTATAGGGCTGTTTTGGAGGGGTGTTGGGCTGCAACTTAAAAGAGGCCTTTGCGAGAGTGCGGTTAACCGTTGGAGTACCAAACGAGCTCCAAATGACCTGAAACTTGACAGGTGGTCTACCGGTGGTGTACCAAGGCCACTTGACAAGGCTCGGTCCATTCCGAGGAAGTTTAGTACGCGCTCACGGAAAAACGTAAAAGGGGGCGCCGGGGGACATAGGAGTGCGGATTGCAAAAGCGGACAACGGGAAAATGCTCGAATCATGAGACGAACACATATGCAAATGAGATGCACATGATGACATGATATGAAATGCATGACATGGACAAAATGCAAAATTAAGAAAACCCAACCACGGAGGGAATATAATATCACAATGCCGGAAATGGCAAGAGTTGGAGTTACAAATATGTAAAGTTACATCCGGGGTGTTACAACACTCCACCACTACAAGAGGATCTCGTCCCGAGATCTAGGACTGAAAGAACTCCGGATATTCAGAACGGAGGTGATCCTCGCGCTCCCAGGTGGCTTCTCGGTCGGAATGGTGTGACCACTTCACTTTCAGGAATTTGATTGACTTGTTGCGAGTCTTGCGCTCGGTTTCTTCAAGAATAGCAACGGGGTGCTCATGATAAGAGAGATCTTCTTGAAGGTCAATTTCTTCGAAGTTGATAGTGCGCTCAAGAGTCTTGAAGCACTTGCGAAGCTGTGACACGTGAAACACATCGTGCACGTTCGCGAAGTTGGACGGAAGCTCAAGTCGATAGGCGAGATCGCCTCTTTGCCAATGATCTTGAAAGGACCCACGTATCTAGGGGCAAGCTTCCCTTTGATACCGGGCGGCGAGTGCCTTTCATTGGAGAGACGCGAGGTAGACATGGTCTCCGATTTCAAAAGCCACATCACGGTGCTTGTCATCATAATAGCTCTTCCGCGCGATTGCGCGGCTTTGAGATTCTCACGAATGACTTTGCACATTTCTTCGCTTCGTGATCAAGTTGTTGCCAAGAAGTTGGCGTTCACCTGTCTCGGACCAATTGAGAGGAGTGCGCACTTTCTCGCCATAGAGAATTTCGAATGGGGCCTTGCCGAACTCGCTGGAAGCTGTTGTTGTAGGAGAACTCGGCATATGGAAGACAATCTTCCCATTTCATACCGAAGGAAATGACACAAGCCCTGAGCATATCTTCAAGGATTTGATTGACTCGCTCGACTTGGCCACTTGTTTGAGGATGGAAAGCTGTGCTGAAACGAATGTTGGTGCCCATGGCCTTCTGAAAAGAATCCCAAAACTTGGAGGTAAAGATGCTGCCACGGTCTGAAGAGATCACTTGTGGAATGCCGTGCAAGGAGACAATTTTGGAGGTGTATAGCTCTGCCAACTGAGCTGCTGTGATAGATTCTTTGATAGGCAGAAAATGAGCCACTTTAGTAAGCTTGTCAATGACAATGAAGATAGCATCATTTCCACGCTTGGACTTTGGAAATCCAGTCACGAAGTCCATTTCAATATGATCAAACTTCCATTCTGGAATAGCAAGAGGTTGGAGGAGACCAGCTGGTCGTTGGTGTTCTGCTTTCACTCTTCTGCAGACATCACACTCATTCACGAATTGAGCAATTTCTCGCTTCATTCGAGTCCACCAATACGATCGCTTGAGGTCATGGTACATCTTCGCATTTCCGTGATGAATGGATAGAAGGAATTGTGTGCCTCGTTCATAATGACTTTACGTAGATCACCCTTTGGAACCACAATCCGGTCCTCGAAGAAAAGAGTATCTTTGTCATCAATTGGAAGCAATTGTACTTGGAAATGCCCTTGTCGATACCAAGTTTCACCTTTTTCACCATGGTATCCAGGAGTTGAGCCTCACGAATCTGATCTTCCAAAGTAGGAGAGACTATGAGGTTGGCAAGAAAGCCTTGAGGAACAACTTGAAGATTCAGCTTATGAAAGCTTCACAGAGATCCGGTTGGAAGGGCTTGAGGATTAAACTGCTTGCAATAAGCCTTCCTGCTCAAAGCATCTGCAATGACATTGGCCTTGCCCGGAGTATATTCAATACTTGGGTTGTACTCTCGAATCATTTCGACCCATCGAGTTTGCCTGAGGTTGAGGTTGGGTTGAGTGAAGATATACTTGAGACTCTTGTGATCGGTGAAAATGTCCACTTTCCTTCCCAACAAGAGATGTCTCCATGTTATTAATGCATGGACAACTGCCGCCAACTCAAGATCGTGAGTGGGGTAGTTCTTTTCGTTGGGCTTCAGCTGACGAGAGGTATAGGCCACAACTCTCTTCTCTTGCATTAACACAAGACCGAGACCTTGAAGAGAAGCATCACGTAAAACTTCAATGGCTTGGATTCATCAGGAGGAGTCAAGACAGGAGATGTGACTAGTTTCTCTTTGAGGGTATTGAAAGCAACGTCACACTCAGGAGACCAGACATACTTCACATGCTTCTGGAGGAGGTTGGAAAGAGGCTTTGCAATCTTGGAGAAATTTTCAACGAATCTTCGGCAATAGCTTGCAAGACCAAGAAAACTGCGGAGTTGCTCGACATTCTTAGGAGGTTCCCAATTCACGACTACGGACACCTTCTCGGGGTTAACAGCGATGCCCTTGGCGGAGATGATATGACCAAGATAAAGCACTTCAAGCCAAAATTCACATTTGGAAAACTTCGCATAGAATTGATGCTCTCTGAGCTTATCGAGCACCAATCGCAAATGTTTGGCATGATCCTTCTTATTCTTGGAGAAGACCAAAATATCATCAAGATAGACCAAGACGAATTCATTGGTGTAGGGGTTGAAGATGAAGTTCATCATCCGAGAGAATGTTGGAGGAGCATTGACAAGGACGAAAGACATGACAGTATATTCATAAGAACCAAAGCTTGTTCTGAATGCTGTCTTGGGAATATCTTGTTCACGAATGCGAATTTGATGATAACCCATACGAAGGTCAAGCATGGAGAACACTTTAGCACCTTTGAGTTGCTCGAAAAGCTCATTGATGTTGGGAAGTGGATACTTGTTCTTGATAGTCTTCTTATTCAATGGACGGTAATCGACGCAAAGTCGGTCCGTGCCATCCTTCTTCTGGACAAAAAGAACACCACAACCCCAAGGAGATGAACTCGGTCTGATCAAACCCAGACGCTCTTGTTCATCGATCTGTTTCTTCAATTCCTTCAGCTCATTAGGTCCAAGCTTGTATGGACGCTTGCAAACGGGTTCGATGCCGTGCTCAAGATCGATAACTAATTCTCTTGGCGGTGAGGAGGCATTCTGGAAGCTCTTCCGAAAGACATCTTGGTACTCACAAACGACTGGAATCTGAGAGATAGCATCCAACTCGCCCTTCTCATTGAGAGAAAACAACCGAATGGTTTCATCACGAGCGGCATAGATGATCACATCATTATAAGAGTGAGTCAATTGAATTTCCCTGGCAGCACAATCAAGCTGAGCTTTGTGCTGAGAAAGCCAGTCCATCCCAAGAATTAGATCAATATCCGAGTCACCAAGAACAATTGGTTTAGCCAGAAATCTATAGTCGCCCATCTTGATACCGACATTCGGAACCAAAACTCGAGAAGTCATCTCCTTAGCTGGAGAAACAATAGACAAAGGTCTCGGCAATACTTGAGTAACAAAATCATGCATAGCCACAAAAGGTCTTGAGATGAAAGAATGCGATGCACCAGTATCAAATAAGACTTTTGCAGGAATATCATTAACTGGAAGATTACCCATAATCACATCAGAAGAATCCTCTACTTGCGTTGCATTCATCATGTTCACCTTTGCAGACTTGGGATTATGCTTGACCACTGCATTGCTGGAAGATTTCACAGGAGGAGGAGGCGGAAGGTGCCTTTGGTTGAAGCATTTGTTCGCATAGTGACCTTTATGCTGACATTTGTTGCAAGTCACCTCTGAGAGCGGACGGTGATAAGGAGCATTTGACCTTGGAGCTTGAGAATTAGACTTGTTACGATAGCTTTGGGTTGGGTGGGTGGGAAGATCCACGACCACCGAGTTCTTCTCACGATAAGGCCGACGGAACGGAGGAGGAGGAAGGTAGAACTTCTGCTGCTTAGCTGCCACTTGAGAGGAAGAAGAAGATTGAACTGCATCCCCGATTCTCTTCTTAGAAGCCTCACATTTGAGCTGGGCAGCTTCTTGCTTCATGCCATGTTGTAGAATTCATCATACTTTTCTCGGCTCAAAAAGCACGAGAGCTAATTGCAGATCTTCTCTGAGACCACCTCTGAATTGATAGATCATACTCTTTTCATCGTGGACGTCTTGCTTAGCGGGCGAGCGGCGAGTTTCTGAACTGGATATTGTATTGATACACGACATGTTGCCTTTCTTGAGATTGCGGAACTCCTCACGCTTGCTCTCAACAACACTTTTGAATGTGGTGAGCTTTGAAGTCTCGGCGGAACTCATCCTGTAATGACACGACCTCCTATGGAATCTTTGTATTGCCGGGTACCACTCAAAGCAGCTTGGTCCTTGAGTTGAAACGAAGCAAACTTGACAAAGTCCTCAGGTATGACATTGCTACATTCAAAATGTTTGCAGATGTCCACAAGCCAACCGTCGGCGTCTGTGGCCTCGACACAGAAGCTGAAAGACTTCGGCTGATTAGCGAGGAACTGATTGAGGGTAGGAAAGTGCGGCTGGTTGTTGCCTTGACCTTGATTTCCTTGGTTGCCTTGCCCTTGGGTACGCTCTTGCAAGATCCAGCTGTATCCATCCGTCAACACATAACCAAGAAACCTTCGGAAATCGTGTACCTCGACCTTCGAAAAGCATCCGTTATACGAGTCATGGCAATACTCCCGAGCTCACCCCAGTACTGGGTTATCGGGGTTATCTCACCAACAACTGTACAAAAGAGATTTTCGATGTCGGCAAAACTCAGGTATTCCAGAACTGCAACGATAAAATTGTGACGACAACACCTTGGAGCTCAACTCCCCGGGACACTGCCACAACCCCTAAATGTCAGGAGGCACCAAGAACAATGTTCTCGTCACAAAACCATCGGAACGATTCCAAGATACCCGCGTGATCCTAAATTTTTTTTAGTGAAATTTGAGGAGAGGAGAGTCAAAACTTCTACGTCAGGAGACCTCACCAGAGCGACGAAGGGACTGGGGAGTAAAAAGAATCCTACTCTCGATATATGTAATCCTAAGACTCAAAACATTTTTGTTCTAGACTCAACAACGCCAAAAAACAATCAGCGGGGGCTCCTAAGTCGGGATGGCTCGATTGCCAACTTGTAACGCCCTCGATGCGGCTATATCTCCCACGTGTCGGCACGACTTAGAGGCATAACCGCATTGAAAGCAATGTTGCAAGTGAGGTAATCTTCACACAACCCATGTAATACATAAGGGAAAGAGATACATAGTTGGCTTACAATGCCACTTCACACAACACATAAATAAACATCCATCATCCAGATTACACTCAAGGTCCGACTACGGAACCAAAATAAAAGAAGACTACCCCAAATGCTACACAGATCCCCGATCGTCCCAACTGGCTCCACTACGATCATCGTGAAAAGACACATAGTAACGACCACGTTCCTCATCGAACTCCCACTTGAGCTCGGTTGCGCCATCCTGACCGGCATCGCCGGCACTGCAACTGTTTTGGTAGAATCTGTGAGTCACGGGACTCAGCAATCTCACACCCGCGAGATCAAGACTATTTAAGCTTATAGGAAGGACAGAGTTGTGAGGTGGAGCTGCAGCAGCGACTAGCATATATGGTGGCTACATTCACAAAAGAGAGCGAGAAGAGAAGCAAGGCACGGTCGTGAAGCTAGTAGCGATCAAGAAGTGATCCTGAACTACTTACGCCAAGCATAACTCCAACATCGTGTTCACTTCCCGGACTCCGCGAGAAGAGACCATCACGGTTACACACGCGATTGATGTATTTTAATTAAGGTCAACTTCGGTTTTCTACAACCGACATTAACAAATTTCCATCTGCCTCATAACCATGGGCACGACTTTTGAAAGATAATACCTGCAGGGTGTCCCAACTTAGCCCATTATAAGCTCTCACGGTCAACGAAGGATATTCCTTCTACCGAAGACCCGATCAGTCTCGAATCCCGGACTACAAGACATTTCGACAAAGAATAAAACAAGACCAGCAAAGCCATCCGATTGTGCCGACAAATCCTGATAGGAGCTGCACATATCTCGTTCTCAGGGCACATCCAGATGAGCAGTCCGTACAACTAAAACCAGACCTCAAGTTTCCTTGAGGGGGCGCTGCACAGGGCTCTAGTTCGGGCCAGCACTCGAAGGAGCACTGGTCCGGGGGGGTTAAAATAAAGATGACCCTCGGGCTTGCGAAAACCTGGGGGAAAAAGGCTTAGGTGGCAAATGGTAAAACCAATGTTGGGCCTTGCTGGAGGAGTCTTATTCAAAGCGAACTGTCAAGGGGGTCCCATAAATCACCCAACCGTGTAAGGAATGCCAAATCAAGGAACATAACACCGGTATGACGGAAACTAGGGCGGCAAGAGTGGAACAAAACACCAGGCATAAGGCCGAGTCTTCCACCCTTTACCAAGTATATAGATGCATTAATTATAGCAGATATATTGTGATATCCCCAACAAGTAAACATGTTCCAACAAGGAACAACATCTCCATGTTCCAACAAGGAACAAACTTCATCTTCACCTGCAACTAGCAACGCTATAAGAGGAGCTGAGCAAAGCGGTGACATAGCCAATCAACGGTTTGCTAGGAAAGGATGGTTAGAGGTTTGACATGGCAATATGGGTGGCATGATAAGCAAGTGATAGGCATCGTAGCGTAGGCATGGCAAAAGAGCGAGCATCTAGCAAGCAAAGATAGAAGTGATTTCGAGGGTATGGTCATCTTGCCTGCAAAGTTCTCAGAGTTATCGAAAGCTTGATCCTCGTAAGCGTTCTCAACAGGTTCCTCGTTCACGTACTCGTCTCTCGGCTCTACCCAAAGCAAGAACACAAGCAAAGGAACCACAATAAATCACGGTGCAATGCACAAGCAACATAATGCAAAACATGGCATGATATGCGAGATGTGAGATGCAATGCATATGCGTGCTCCGAAAGGAAACTGATGAACAAGGCATCAACTTGGCAAACCAAGTATGCCGCTGGAAAGGTGAGATGATTTCAGTTGAAATCGATATAAAGATCGCCGGAATCGGATGCACGGTTTGCAAATGACAAGCAAAACAAGAATGGCACAAATCTGCCAGGAAACATTTTATAGCAAAAGTAGAGCTCGATTGACTCAAGCTATGGCACTCCATAATTTCAAACAAGGGCATGGATGGATAGAGCATAACCATATGTTCAAAACATCCTTACTGAAGTATCTCAAAATATGCATGGATCTCTCGGTAGCATCAAGTTAACATGGTATAAAAATATCAGCAAAACAGGGGCTGAAATCAGCAACATCATGAAGCCTAGTTTGCATGCTTGTGCTAGTCACCACAGAGATCACAAAAATACATGGCATACACCCCTTTAAAGATGGCATGGCATATTACAAAACACATGTAGGACTCAAGTTCATAGGATGCACACATCAATCATGGCAAAAATGACAAAAGTGCATGTTCTGATAAGAATCTGAAACTAACATCACATAGCCCTCTTCCAACAGCATTTCGGGCATCAAGATGGGCTCAAATGAAAATGACGCAATGAGATGAAATGATCTACTCATCGAGGCGAACATTTTGGTATGCTACACGCCCAAAACAGAGCCACGGGTGCAGAGTTATGGCATGATGAAAATGCAACGAAATAGTGACAGAATAAAAGACTTAGAGGATTTCGGGGGAGAAGGAGAAGTCAACCGAGAGGGACCCGATCGGATCTGAGATCCGGGGCGGCGCGGGCGGCGGTTCGCCGGAGAGGGAGGAAGGAGAGGCCGGGGCCGAGGCTGCTCCATGGCGCCGCGGAGCGGGCAGGACGACGAGGAGGAGGCGGGCGGCGAGGGCGGCGCGGCGACCGGGACGCGGTCGGGGCCTGCGGTGGCCGGGCGATCGCCGGGTCATGGGCGGCGGTGGCACGGAGCGCGGCCGCGGGCGGTGAGCGGGCGGGCGGGCGGGGGCCGGGAGGGCCTCCTGCTGGCTGTCGGGCCGGCGGTGGCGGCGATGTGGGCGCGCCAAGTGGCGCGCCGCGATTGGTCCGGGCCGGCGGCGGTTTTAAATCCGTCATGATCGGACGTGTCCATGCCGGGGAGGGGCGGGGCTAGGGTTTTGGATCCGGAAATTTTCGGAGGGGGAGGCTATATTTATAGGTAGAAGGAGCTAGGAAGCTCCAAATGAGGTGTAGTTTTCGCCCACACGATCGTGATCGAACGACGGAGAGGATGGAAGTGACTTAGATGGGTTATAGGGCTGTTTTGGAGGGGTGTTGGGCTGCAACTTAAAAGAGGCCTTTGCGAGAGTGCGGTTAACCGTTGGAGTACCAAACGAGCTCCAAATGACCCAAAACTTGACAGGTGGTCTACCGGTGGTGTACCAAGGCCACTTGACAAGGCTCGGTCCATTCCGAGAAATTTAGTACCCGCTCACGGAAAAACGTAAAAGGGGGCGCCGGGGGACATAGGAGTGCCGGATTGCAAAACGGACAACGGGGAAAATGCTCGGAATCATGAGACGAAGACGTATGCAAATGAGATGCACATGATGACATGATATGAAATGCATGACATGGAGAAAATGCAAAAATGAAGAAAAACCCAACCACGGAGGGAATATCATATCACAATGCCGAAAATGGCAAGAGTTGGAGTTACAAATATGGAAAGTTACATCCGGGGTGTTACAGGTTATTAATTCAGATTTCTCCACTGGATCACAATCCGGCTCATTGCTGGTTACGGCCCTGGAGCCCATTGGACAGGATGAGCCCACTAAACCTTCTGCTGATTGGGTCTATGTCACGTGTGGTTCTTCTCAACACAACTTTTTTCCTTGCCCGGCCTACTTTAAGTGCTCTTCTTGTGGTAAATTGGGCCACACATCCTCGGCCTGTGGTTCTGCCCCCTGTTTCATATGGCAGCCCAAGATTTTTAGGAATCATCACACTGATTCCACACTTGGAAATAATCCCCTGCCTAGGCAGGAAAATAATGAGTCTTATTTATCTCCGGCTAATGTTGATCCTTATCATCTTGGGGATGGCAAAATCTTTAACGTTGAGCCAGTATTGGCAAGTCCTGCTAGCAATCCAATCAATCAGTCGCCGTTAATTTCTCTGACCAAACTTGTAATGAGCACTGGGAGACCAAGCGTGAGACCACCTGGGACTGTTCGATGCTCATCGTGTGGCCATCCGGGGCATGTCGCCACCTCCTGCCCATCCAACCAAAGGAAAAAGGTGGGGGTTTGGGTTCCCAAGACCACTGCCGATACGCATTCCAACACCCAGCCCGCCCCCTCCTGTCTCGCTCCAAGCTCCTCCCTCTGCTCCCATGGCGAACTATCCGGTCAATGTCATCCCTTACCTCCCACAGGGTATGGCCATTGAGCTCGGCCCCGCTGATGGGAAGGTGCGCGATGACATGGTGATCGACCCCAACCCGCTGCTGCGGCATGACTTCCTTGCCATTGCTGAGGTTAACAGGTTCATCTCGTTTCACCGCAAGGCAGATCTGCGCCACACCATAGAGGGCCTGCTTCACGAATCCAACTTCTTTTCAACTGAGGTAGATGATTATCCGCTTGGCATTGGCATTTTTGGGTTTGTGGATTTTGTGGTTAGAGATGTTGTTGTGGGCACAACCTTTGAGCTTGATGAGGATGAGGAAAACATGAACACCGTAGTCTCTTTTGTCCCGCATGATGCTGCTATTAACATGCGCATGACTAGTTATGGGCCTCAGATTTGGATTATATATGTTGGTTTTCCTCATGACTATCAGACCTCTCACTACATTCATAAGTCTGTTGGTAAGTTTGGGGAGTTGATTACTTGGCATAGCCCGAGAGCGGACAGAAAGATTGTGCTGATCAAATGCCGTGTGATTAGCTTGCGTTTGGTGCCAAAGAGCTTTGTTATGCGTCAGATGGGAGGAGAGAGGCACAGCTGGACTGTTTGTGTCACAATGTTAAGAAGCAGCGACTAGAATGCTCACCTGCCCGAGGTCCCGCCGGCTGGAGAGGATCCACCACCGGAGGATGGTATCCCTCACCCCTGTATGGGCAGGGTCTCACTGCCGAACAACTTTACCAAGCCCAACTGCATAACTGGATGGCACAGAACGCTGCTACTGATGCTGCGCAGCAGCAAGGTGGGCAGCAGGATGTTCAGGCTAATGATGTACACTTTCAGGTTAACTGGGGGGAATGGCCTCCTTCTCCTCCTCAAGCTCCACCGGCTCAGTACAACTTTCAGGAATGGCTTGCTGCAGAAGGATTACAGGTGCAAGATGGGGTGCTGCCTACCAATAATCTTCATGGATAGCCCTGAATGGCTTGGAATGATTCTATTTCTGCCTATACTAGCTCCGACTCAAGTGCCACTCTGTCTGACAGCTTTGTTCTTGTGCCAGCAAATGTTCTCCACTCCATGATGTCTGGAACTAGCTCTGCTATTGCCCCTGTTATGGCTACTGGAAAAACTCGCTGAATGTACCTGCTTTGGCTGCTGAAGAAAACTCCAATGTTGTTGCTGCACCAACCAGTGTCAACTCTTTGACAATTGATCTCTCCCTCTCCTCGACGGGCTTGCATATTGAGATGATGTCCTAGGGAGATACTGTTTCCTCCATCCTGCTGAATCCTGGAATTCCTTTTGTCAGAATCAACACCTTCCTCACAACAGCTATAATGCCAATCATTGCTAGTTACCATATTTGGATCACTGGACTTGGTTTTAGAAACAACATCATTGACGCCAGAGTGGTTCTTTCTGAAGAAAATGGATCTTTGTGGTGTCCCAAGCTTCCATGTCCACTCACCTTGCTTCCTCGGTCTCCAGCACTAACCTGTTGACTGATCTGTCGGCTTGGTTGCTCCAGGATCAGGATACTGCTGCTACTGATGTGCCCAGGCTGGAAATGGCCTCAAGCATTGTCCCTGTGGCTCCAACTTCTGAATTTGTGGGTTTAGGAATTGTGCTCGAGAATTCATCCAGCTCTGTCAATTAGGGATTTACAGTGCCATCTGCTGAGGTTCCAGCCGTCCTTGCTCTGCCACAAACTGTGGACTTGTCTGTTCCATCTGGTTCTGCTTCAGCTGGGCGTCGCGAAAAGAATGTGGCTCCAGAGTGTGCCATTGTTTTGCGCAGGAGTTCTCGCTCTAACAAATATGATGGTTTCAAAGTGCCTTCTCTTGTGGACACGTCAACTAAAAAATCCAAGGTCAAGCCAAGGATTGTGCCTTCTGCAGCATCTGTTATGATCTTCGACAACAATGAAGCCCCAACAGCTACTGCACCACCACTGCCTACTCCAATCCAGGTGATTCAGCATATTGGTACCAACCTTTGTGCCATCCCGGCTTCGGAGCTCTCGGAGGAAGCGCTCCTTTCTGACAAGGAGGCAGGGCCATCTTCGGCCTCTGTCTAACCTTTTATTTCTGCTATCGCAACATTTTATTATGGTTCTGTCAGTTAATTGGAACGTTCTCTGCTGGAACGTCCGGGGTTTGAACTCGGATGCTAAGCAGCTAGCCCTGACCAACGCCATAAGCTCTAGTGGCTGTGCTGTGCTTTGCTTGCAGGAAACTAAAATGTCCTCTTTTGATAATGCTTTCATTAAATCCTGCTGTCCACGACGCTATGATAAATTTGCTTTTGTCCCCTCCCGGGGAGCCTCTGGTGGTCTCGTTACAATCTGGAACAGCTCCATCTTTCATGCAGATATTGTTTCTTCTAATGATTTCGCTTAGGTCATTAATTTCAAATCAATGCAATCCGCTCACCGTTGGACTCTCGTGAATGTCTATGGACCTTGTCAGGGGGACCAGAGACTTGCATTCATTCAATAGCTTGTCCAATTAAACATCCCTGATAATGAAGATTGGATGTTAGTTTTAGACTTTAATTTCATCAGAAGCCCAGACAACCGCAATAAACCAGGTGGTAATATTAATGACATGATAACCTTTAATGACTTCATTCGCTCACAAGCCCTCATTGAATTACCTATTAAAGGTCGATCGTTCACCTGGAGCAACATGCAAACCGACCCCCTCTTAGAGCAACTTGATTGGTTCTTTACTAGTTCCAATTGGACCAATTCCTTTCCCAAGACCATGGTTAAACCTCTAGGGAGACCAGTTTAGGATCACATACCTTGTGTTATCACTATTGAGACCTCCATTCCACGATCAAAGGTGTTTTGTTTCGAATCTTATTGGGTTCAGCATCATGGATTTCATGAGATTGTCCAGCAAGTTTGGGACAGGCTAATTCGATCTGATAATATGGCCACGGTTCTTTGCAGAAAGATAAAGGCTCTTAGACATGCTCTTAAGGTTTGGAGCAAAGGGATTTCTAGACTTTGGATTGCCATTGAAAATTCCAATAAGGCACTTTTTGAACTGGATGAGTTGGAAAACAAACGCACACTATCATTACCAGAAGCAAACTTTAGGAGGATCCTCAAGTCATATATTCTTTGCCTCTTATCTTATCAACAACAATATTGGAAAAAATGTTGCACTATACGTTGGGTTAAATTCGGAGATGAGAATTCAAAAAAATTTCAAGCAATGGCTTCGGAACGGATGAGAATTAACAACATTGCCTCCCTGACCAATGACACGTTCACCATCGTGGAGGATCATGTTGGAAAAGAGGCACTCATCTTTAATACGTTCAAGCAAAGATTGGGTTCGGCGTCACATCATGATATGAAATTCGATCTGGATAGAATTATTAAAAAAGTGGACGGGTTAGATGAGCTTACTGTTCCATTCACCACTGACGAGATTGACAATGTTATTAAGCTCATGCCAGCCGATCGTGCACCTGGCCCGGATGGCTTCAATGGTGCGTTTATGAAATCTTGTTGGCACATTATCAAGCATGACTTCTATAAGCTCTGCAACCAATTTTTTGATGGTAATCTCAATCTTGAAAGCATTAATGATGGTTTTATCACGTTGATACCCAAAAATAATGCCCCATCATCAGTCAATGATTATAGACCGATCACTTTATTAAACTACTGCCTCAAAGTCATAACCAAGCTACTTGCCAACCGCCTACAAAGAGTGATTCTGCGTATTATTCATCAAAACCAATATGGATTCCTCAAAGGCCGCACTATCCAAGATTGCCTTGCTTGGGCATTTGAATACATTTACCAATGCCAGGCCTCTAAGAAAGAAATTGTGTTACTCAAGCTTGATTTTGCCAAGGCGTTCGACACTATTGATCATGCTGCCATGTTGACAATAATGAAGAATATGGGCTTTAATGACAAATGGCTTGGCTGGGTACAATGCATTTTTGGGTCTGGTAAATCTGTGGTTCTCTTAAACGGTGTACCTGGATGGTAGTTCCATTGTAAATGCGGGGTCCGACAAGGTGATCCCTTCTCACCTCTGGTGTTTGTATTGGCGGCTGATCTCTTACAAGCAGCAATTAATGACACCTACACTAGAGGAGCAATCCAACTGCCATTCCCCTCGACCAATCAAATGGATTACCCAGTCATTCAATACGCAGACGACACTATCCTAGCCATGCCAGCATGCACAACGCAAGCAGTGATCATCATAGACATTCTCTCGGACTATGCAACATCTATTGGCATCAAAATAAACTTCCACAAGTCAACTTTGATCCCCATAAACTGTCATGAAGACACGTACAACTGCATTGCAACCATCTTCGGGTGTGTGGTGGGCAAAATGCCTTTCACATACCTCGGTTTGCCTATGGGGACAACCAGGCCAACTATGCTAGATCTTTTCCCTCTTGTTTGTCGGGTGGAACGCAGACTTTCGGCTACACTCAACATGATCTCCTATGGGGGAAAAATTTTCACTTCTCAACTCGGTCATCACCTCCCTAATCATCTTCGCTCTTTGTACTCTCAAGTTGCCAGCGAGCATTATTGAACTTCTAGACAAAATCAGACGCAAATGCTTATGGACCAAAAAAAACGGAGAATGGTGATTCTTGTAACTCTCTTGCGGCTTGGGACATGGTCTGCCAACCCAAGGTTTCGGGAGGCCTCGGTGTCATTAACCTCAAGGTACAAAGTGATGCACTTCTGTTAAAATACCTTCACAAATTCTATAACAGATGGGACTTGCCTTGGGTGGATCTCATATGGAACACGTATTATAGCAACAAGATCCCCCATGCAGCTGACCCGTGAGGGTCCTTTTGGTGGCGGGATGTCATGAGACTAATGCCAATCTACCGAGGGATTACCAAAGCCCAAGTGCACACGGGGAAGGACATACTCTTTTGGAAAGACCATTGGACGGATGGTATACTGGTAGAGACACATCCGCGGGCTTTCTCTTTCGCCACACAGGAGGATATTTCTGTTAGAGATTTCTTGGGCGCCACGACTTTACACGAAATGTTTCATCTGCCGCTCTCGGTTCAGGCGCATGCAGAGACTAGAGATCTTCAAAGTCTCGTACGTGACATCCAACTGAGTGATAGCCTCTCGGGGAATGATAGCTGGAACTGCACTTGGACGACCCAGACGTTCTCGGCCAACAAATATTATAACTTTTACTTCAGGGAGGATCGAGCCCATCAAGCTTATACCGGCTTTGGAAGTCTAAGGTTACAATGAAAATAAAGGTCTTTGGGTGGCTTCTTCTGTCTGACAGACTCAACACAAGAAACATGCTGAAGCGAAGACATTACAACATTGGCAATGACTATACTTGCCCCCTGCGAGTCCAACGTGGAAGAAACGCTTGAACATCTTTTCTTTGGTTGTGCCTTCAGCAAAGACTGCTGGTCTGATATTGCCATCCGCTGGAGCTCTCTAGGTTCACGATTGGATTGGATAAGCACAGCCAAAGATGCATGGAATAAGCCAATGTTCATGGAAATATTCCTACAAGCTGCATGAAGCATATGGAAGGAACAAAATAATAAAGTTTTCAGAAGAATAACACCCACGAAAACATCCTGGATATCAAGACTAAAAGAGGATCTATCTCTCCTAACTCATAGGGTTGGAGAAAAAACGCACCTTATTTCTCACATCCTTTATAGCTACTCTTTGATTTTCTCCTACCCCCCCATCCCCAAATGGGCTGGCATGTACAAAACCATATGTAAATCCCCTCATTCATTAATTTAATTACACAGTAGGAGGCTCTCCTACTGTTTCAGGTGTCAAAAAAAACTGTGTGTTTTTTGCACTCATATGGTTGGTTCATGTTTTTAAGAGTTCAGTGTATCTCTTTTTTCTAGCCCTTTTCTGACCCATGTAGAGTGTAACTTTTTGTATAATTCACGGTTTGATCTCCACGTTCAAACCATGTAGGTTGCTTCCTGTAGATTTTTGTTGCTTGTTCACGTCGTTTGTCATTTTTCTGATTTGTATGTTTTTTCCTGTAGGGTTTTTTCATATTTTTTTGTTGTTTTGTTCAGTCATGCCTAGTAATATATGCTAGTTTTAGACTGTAAAGTATCACAAGTGGCAGACAGAGTGCAATGTATGAGAGTGGTTGGAGGAAGTTTGTTGTAGACAATAAGTTAGGGAAGAGTCAGCTGCTTTTCTTCTACTTGGACGGCCTTTCCCAAGGGCAGTTGTTTGCGTGATCCAATTTGGGAATGCCACTGAAGATGAAGAATGTGAGGACGAGGTTGACTACATGGAAGTTTTGTATGAAGAAGATGAGGACGGAGAACTGATACGTCTCCAACGTATCTATAATTTTTTATTGTTCCATGCTGTTATATCATCATTCTTGGATGTTTGACAATCATTGTATATCTTTTTTGGTACTAACCTATTGACATAGTGCCAAGTGCCATTTGTTTTTTTCTTCTTGTTTTTTACATCGCAGGAAATCAATATCAAACGGAGTCCAAATGCAGCGGAACTTTTTGTGGACTTTTTTGGACCAGAAAACACCCAATGGGCCAGAGAAGCACTTGGGGAGTGCCCCGAGGGGTGCACAACCCAACAGGGCGCACCTGGGCCCCTAGGCGCACCCAAGTGGGTTGTGCCCACCTCGGTGGCCTCCCGCACCGCCTCTTCGCTCTAGAAATACCCCAATATTCCAGCAACCCTAGGGGAGTCAACGGAATTTTATTCCAGCCGCCGAAAGTTCCAGAACCACGAGATCCACTCCAGAGCCCTATTCCGGCACTTTGCCAGAGGGGAACACGGTCACAGAGGGGTTCATCATCCTCATTGCTGCCTATCCGATGATGCGTGAGTAGTTCAACTCAGACCTATGGGTCCGTAGGTAGTAGCTAGATGGCTTCTTCTCTCTTTGCATCTCAATACAACGGTCTCTTGGAGATCCATTTGATGTAATGACTTTTTGCGGTGTGCTTGTTGGGATCCGATGAATTGTGAGTTTATGATCAGATTTGCCTTGATTTAATAACCAATCTTGATTGTTATAGCCTCATATTTCTTCTTCGATATTTGGGTTTTGTTTGGCCAACTTGATCTATTTATCTTGCAATGTGAAGAGGTGCTTTGTAATGGGTTCGATCTTGCGGTGTCCTTTCCCAGTGACAGAAGGGGCAGCAAGGCACACATGTATCATTGCTATTAAGGATAAAAAGATGGGGTCTATTCCTACATGAATAGAACTTGTCTACATCATGTCATCGTTCTTATTGCATTACTTCATTTTTCCATGAACTTAATACACTAGATGCATGCTGGGTAGCGGTCGATGTGTGGAGTAATAGTAGTAGATGTAGGGAGGAGTCGGTCTACTAATCTTGGACGTGATGCTGAACTCTGCAGTAGAAATATCAGGATAGATGCTTTGGATCGTCTTAGAGACAAGATACCAACTATCCTATGCGACCTTTAGAAGATATATCGTCCAGCCTTCTTTGATGTGATGGTGCATTTGGCTGTTCATCTATGTGATGAGGCACTACTTAGAGGTCCAGTACAGTATGGCTAGATGTACCCTATTGAAAGGCGGCTAGGCACTTTCAAGGGCCATGTTAGGAACAGAGCTAGACCCAAGGGTTCCATTGCAGAGGGCTACATTGCTACAGAAGCGTTGACATTCTGCTCAAAATACATTGAAACAGTTGATCAGCTTAGCAAAGAGGTGGGTGAAGACAATCCCGGGTTCAATGTTTTCGATTATTCTTTTCGAGTTACAGGGAAGAGTTGACAAGAGGACAAACCTAAAAGATTTGGAGAAAATGGTTTGGTATGTGTTGAATAACTGTCCTGGGATACTACCTTATATCAAGTAAGTGCTAAGTACTACATCTTATACATCGTAATCTACTAAACTTGCAGAACATTCTTATATATTTAGAAGTTTGACGCGATCACTATGTTGTGCAGCATCTACAAAAAGGAGTTACTGCCGCAAAATCCAAGAAACATTGACAAACTGGTTATTGCAGGATTTGCGAAATGGTTCAAGAGCCATGTAAGCTTTTGAATTGCACTGTCAGTTTTTTTAAATATATTGAGTACATAAGATGATCAGCTTGTCTATTTTCTAACCATAGGTTAACAAGATGCAGGAGGATGGCAGGCAGTTTATGATGCCCTTTACGCACTAGCAATGGGTCCTGATACTCGGGTAAGACATTATGAGTCTTGCATTGTTGGAGATGTGCGCTATAACACCCTTGCACACGACGAAGGCAAGAAGACACAAAACAATGCCATCATGAGCACAGATACGCACGCAGAGAGACAACTGAAAATGTATGCTAACATAACAGACATTGTTCAGTTGCAGTATATCTCCAGTTTCGAGGATCATCGGTGTGTGGTTCTGTTGTGCTGTCGTTGGTATGACCTGTTTTCCAGGATCGCAAAACCCAGAGCTAATGATTATTTCAAATCCATCAATGTCAAGGCGGCGTACCAGACCAACGAGCCTTTTATTTTGGCAAATCAAGCAACACAGATATTTTCTTGGAAGACACATTTGCACATAGCGATGACTAGAGAGTATTGCAAAGGTTTGAGCAGAGGAATTCGTTCAATGAAGTTGCACAACAAGATGATGCTTACACTACTCCTAATGTACAAGATTCCACAGATGTTCCTAATATCTTTGAGAAACCATCACGTCAATGACGCTGGCGAAAAGATTGCCTGTTGTGTTGTGGACATACAAGAGTTGATCAAGAAGAAGCCAACGTTCAAGGACATTGAGGATGAAGAAGATGTTGACGCTGCTGCTGCGGATGATGATTAGATTGCTTTTGTCGTATTTTCCCGTCAGAAGACGTTTTTGTCTACTATGTGAAATTGTGTTTGCTATGACAACTGAAGCCTAATGAACATGTTGTTTAGTATTTTGTTGTGAGAACATCACTTGTTATGTATGTTGATTTTTGTTTGGTGATTGTATGACGACTAAAACATGATCACATTGTTGTTTAGTTGTACTCATATTTGGCTGTGAAACTTGAATTTGATGACATAGTTTGCTGTTGGACTACAATTTGCTCAACGTCTTCGAATGGGAAAAAAACTGACCCGACAGGGCCTCTACTAATTTATTTATTTATTACCAAAAGGGCCTATGCTATTTATTTATTTATGAGCAAAAGGGGATACCCCCTGATTTCTGTTAATAGAAATCATTAGATGTTCATGAAGGAAATATGCCCTAGAGGCAATAATAAAGTTATTATTTATTTCCTTATATCATGATAAATGTTTATTATTCATGCTAGAATTGTATTAACCGGAAACATAATACATGTGTGAATATATAGACAAACAGTATGTCACTAGTATGCCTCTACTTGACTAGCTTGTTAATCAAAGATGGTTATGTTTCCTAACCATGAACAAGGAGTTGTTATTTGATTAACAAGGTCACATCATTAGTTGAATGATCTGATTGACATGACCCATTCCGTTAGCTTAACACTTGATCGCTTAGTATGTTAATGCTTTCTTCATGACCCATACATGTTCCTATAACTATGAGATTATGCAACTCCGCTTACGGAGGAACACTTTGGTACTACCAAACGTCACAACGAATCGGGTGATTATAAAGGAGTACTACAGGTGTCTCCAAAGGTACTTGTTGGGTTGGCGATTTCGAGATTAGGTTTTGTCACTCCGATTGTCGGAGAGGTATCTCTAGGCCTTCTCGGTAATACACATCACTTAAGCCTTGCAAGCATTACAACTAATGAGTTAGTTGTGAGATGATGTATTACGGAACGAGTAAAGAGACTTACTGTAACGAGATTGAACTAGGTATTGGATACCGACGATCGAATCTCGGGTAAGTAACATACCGATGACAAAGGGAACAACGATGTCGTTATGCGGTTTGACCGATAAAGATCTTCGTAGAATATGTAGGAACCAATATGGGCATCCAGGTTCCGCTATTGGTTATTGACCGAGAATAGTTCTAGGTCATGTCTACATAGTTCTCGAACCCGTAGGGTCCGCACGCTTAACGCTTCGATGATGTTCATTATGAGTTTATAAGTATTGATGCACCAAGGTTGTTCGAGTCCCGGATGTGATCACGGACATGACGAGGAGTCTCAAATGGTCGAGACATAAAGATTGATATATTGGAAGCCTATGTTTGGACTTAGGAAGGGTTCCGAGTGAAAACATGATGTTACCGGAACACCGGGGGGTTACGGAACCCCGGGGTATATGGGCCTTCATGGGCCACAAGGAGAAGAGGAAGGGCCGGCCAGGTGGGCTGCGCCCCTCCCCCTCTGGTCCGAATAGGACAAGGAGAGGGGGCGCGGCGCCCCTTCCCTCTTCCCCCCTCCTCCAATCCTAATCCAACTAGGAGAGGGGGGGAGTCCTACTCCCGGTGGGAGTAGGACTCCTCCTTGCTGCGCCTCCCCCTTGGGCCGGCCACCTCCCCCTTGTCTCCTTTATATACGGGGCAGGGGCACCCCATAACACATAAGTTGATCTACGGATCTTTCCTTAGCCGTGTCGGTGCCCCTTCCACCATATTCCACTTCGTCATATCGTCATGAGCTTAGGCGAAGCCCTGCGCCGGAGAAGTCATATCGTCATGGAGCTTAGGCGAAGCCCTGCGTGGGTGGAGCATCAACATCGCCACCACGCCGTCGGTTGATGGAACTCATCCCGACACTTTGCTGGATCGGAGTCCGGGATCGCCATCGAGCTGAACGTGTGCGAGCTCGGAGGTGCCGTCGCTTCGGTGCTTGGATCGGTCGGATCGTGAAGACGCACGACTACATCAACCGCGTTTTATAACGCTTCCGCTTTCGGTCTCACGAGGGTACGTGGACGGACACTCTCCCTCTCGTTGCTATGCCATCACCATGGTCTTGCGTGATCGTAGGAAATTTTTGAAATTACTACGTTCCCAACAAAGGCATCCGAGCCTGGTTTTATGCGTTGATGTCATATGCACGAGTAGAACACAAGTGAGTTGTGGGCGATACAAGTCATACTACCTACCAGCATGTCATACTTTGGTTCAGCGGTATTGTGAGATGAAGCGGCCCGACCGACATTACGCCAGACGCTTACGCGAGACTGGTTTCACCGCCCGAGCACTCGTTGCTTAAAGGTGACCGGCGGTGTCTCTCTCTCTCACTTTAGTTGAATCGAGTGTGCATACGCCCGTCCTTGAGAAGGTTAAACGGAGTCTATTTGACGAAGTATCGCTGTGGTTTTGATGCGTAGGTAAGAACGGTTCTTGCTCAGCCCGTAGCAGCCACGTAAAACTTGCAACAACAAAGTAGAGGACGCCTAACTTGTTTTTGCAGGGCATGATGTGATGTGATGTGGTCAAGACGTGATGCTATATTGTATGAGATGATCATGTTTTGTAACCGAAGTTATCGGCAATCGGCAGGAGCCATATGGTTGTCGCTTTATTGTATGAAATGCAACGCCATGTAATCGCTTTACTTTATCACTAAGGAGTAGCGATAGTCGAGAAGCAATAGTTGGCGAGACGACAACGATGCTACGATGGAGATCAAGGTGTCGCGCGGTGACGATGGTGATCATGACGGTGCTTGGCGATGGAGATCACAAGCACAAGATGATGATGACCATATCATATCACTTATATTGATTGCATGTGATGTTTATCCTTTATACATCTTATCTTGCTTTGATTGACGGTAGAATTATAAGATGATCTCTCACTAAAATTATCAAGAAGTGTTCTCCTCGAGTATGCACCGCTGCCAAAGTTCAGAGTACCCACACACCACGTGATGATCGGTGTGATAAGTTCTACGTCCATCTACAACGGTGCAAAACAGTTGCACACGCGAATACTCAGGTTAAACTTGACGAGCCTAGCATATAACAGATATGGCCTAGGAACACGGAGACCGAAGGTCGAACGTGAATCATATAGTAGATATGATCAACATAGTGATGTTCACCATTGAAACTACTCCGCCTCACGTGATGATCGGACATGGTTTAGTTGATTTGGATCACGTGATCACTTAGATGACTAGAGAGATGTCTGTCTAAGTGGGAGTTTTTTAATATGATTAATTGAACTTAAATTTATCATGAACTTAGTACCGATAGTATTTTGCTTGTCTATGTTTATCGTAGATAGATGGCTCGTCTTGTTGTTCCGTTGAATTTTAATGCGTTCCTTGAGAAAGCAAAGTTGAAAGATGATGGTAGCAATTACACGGACTGGGTCCGTAACGAGGATTATCCTCATTGCTGCACGTAAAAATTACGCCCTGGAAGCACCGCCGGGTGATAGGCTCTGCTGCAGGTTGAGCGAGGTTGTGAACGTCTGCAAAGCAGCTGATGACTACTCTATAGTTCAGTGTGCCATGCTTTACGGCTTAGAACCGGGTCTTCAACGACGTTTTGAACGTCATGGAGCATATGAGATGTTCCAGGAGTTGAAGTTAATATTTCAAGCAAATGCCCGGATTGAGAGATATGAAGTCTCCAATAAGTTCTATAGCTGCAAGATGGAGGAGAATAGTTCACGTCGGTGAGCACATACTCAAAATGTCCGGGTATAACAATCACTTAATTCAGCTGGGAGTTAATCTTCCGGATGATAGTGTCATTGATGAAATTCTCCAATCACGCCACCAAGCTACAAGAGCTTCGTGATGAACTATAATATGCAAGGGATGACTAAGACAATTCCTGAGCTCTTCGCGATGCTAAAAGTCATGGAGGTAGAAATCAAGAAAGAGCATCAAGTGTTGATGGTCAACAAGACCACTAGTTTCAAGAAAAGGGCAAAGGGAAGAAGAAGGAAACTTCAAAAGAACAGCAAGAAAGTTGCTGATCAAGAGAAGAAACCCAAGTCTGGACCTAAGCACTGAATCGAGTGTTTTTACCGCAAGCAGACCGGACATCGGAAGCGGAACTGCCCCAAGTATTTGGCGGATAAAAAGGATGGCAAGGTGAACAAAGGTATATGTGATATACATGTTATTGATGTGTACCTTACTAGAGCTCGTAGTAGCACTGGTATTTGATACGGTTCTTGCTAATATTTGCAACTCAAACAGGACTACGGAATAGACGAGCACCGGCAAAGGACGAGGTGACGATGCACGGGAAATGGTTCCAAAGTCAATGTGATCGCGGTCGGCACGCTACCTCTACATCTACCTTCGGGATTAGTTTTAGACCTAAATGATTGTTATTTGGTGCCGCGTTGAGCATGAACATTATATCTGGATCTTGTTTAATGCGAGACGGTTATTCATTTAATTCAGAGAATAATGGTTGTTCTATTTATATGAGTAATATCTTTTATGGTCATGCACCCTTGAAGAATGGTCTATTCTTGTTGAATCTCGACGAGAGTGATACACATATTCATAATGTTGAAGCCAAAAGATGCAGAGTTGATAATGATAGTGCAACTTATTTGTGGCACTCGCCGCTTAGGTCATATCGGTGTAAAACGCATGAAGAAACTCCATACTGATGGGCTTCTGGAATCACTTGATTATGAATCACTTGGTACTTGCGAACCGTGCCTCATGGGCAAGATGACAAAAACGCCGTTCTCCGGAACTATGGAGCGAGCAACTGATTTGTTGGAAATCATACATACAGATGTTTGTGGTCCAATGAATGTTGAGGCACGCGGCGGGTATCGTTATTTTCTCAACTTCACAGATGATTTGAGCAGATATGGGTATATCTACTTAATGAAACACAAATCTGAAACATTTGAAAAGTTCAAAGAATTTCAGAGTGAAGTGGAAAATCATCGTAACAAGAAAATAAAGTTTCTACGATCTGATCGTGGAGGAGAATATTTGAGTTACGAGTTTGGTTTACATTTGAAACAATGTGGAATAGTTTCGCAACTCACGCCACCCGGAACACCACAGAGAAATGGTGTGTCCGAACGTCGAATCGTACTTTACTAGATATGGTGCGATGTATGATGTCTATTTCGATTTACCGCTATCGCTTTGGGGTTATGCTTTAGAGACGGCCGCATTCACGTTGAATAGGACACCGTCAAAATCCGCTGAGACGACGCCTTATGAACTGTGGTTTGGCAAGAAACCAAAGTTGTCGCTTTCTTAAAGTTTGGGGCTGCGATGCTTATGTAAAGAAACTTCAACCAGATAAGCTCGAACCCAAATCGGAAAATGTGTCTTCATAGGATACCCAAAGGAGACTGTTGGGTACACCTTCTATCACAGATCTGAAGGCAAGATTTTCGTTGCTAAATTCGGGTCCTTTCTAGAGAAGGAGTTTCTCTCGAAAGAAGTGAGTGGGAGGAAAGTAGAACTTGATGAGATAATCAGATTCGCTCCCTTATTGGAAAGTAGTTCATCACAAGAAATGGTTCCTGTGACAACTACACCAATTAGTGAGGAAACTAATGATGATGATCATGAAGCTTCAGATCAAGTTACTACTGAACCTCGTAGGTCAACCAGAGTAAAATACGCACCAGAGTGGTACGGTAATCTTATTCTGGAAGTCATGTTACTTGACCATGGCGAACCTACAAACTATGAAGCCCAGATTCCGCAAAATGGCTGGAAGCCATGAAATCTGAGATGGGATCCATGTATGAGAACAAAGTATGGACTTTGGTTGACTTGCCCGATGATCGGCAAGCCATTGAAAATAAATGGATCTTTAAGAAGAAGACTGACGCCGATGGTAATGTAACTGTCTACAAAGCTCGACTTGTTGCGAAAGGTTTTCGACAAGTTCAAGGGGTTGACTATGATGAGACTTTCTCACCCGTAGCGATGCTTAAGTCTGTCCGAATCATGTTAGCAATTGCCGCATTTTATGATTATGAAATTTGGCAAATGGATGTAAAACTGCATTCTTGAATGGATTTCTAGAAGAAGAGTTGTATATGATGCAACCAGAAGGTTTTGTCGATCCAAAAGGTGCTAACAAAGTGTGCAAGATCCAGCGATCAATTTATGGTCCGTGCAAGCCTCTCGGAGTTGGAATAAACGCTTTGATAGTGTGATCAAAGCATATGGGTTTGTACAGACTTTTGGAGAAGCCTCAGATTTACAAGAAAGTGAGTGGGAGCTCAGAGCATTTCTAATATTATATGTGGACGATATATTATTGATTGGAAATGATATAGATTTTCTGGATAGCATAAAAGGATACTTGAATAAAAGTTTTTCAATGAAAGACCTCGTGAAGCTGCTTACATATTGGGCATCAAGATCTATAGAGATAGATCAAGACGCTTGATTGACTTTCACAAAGCACATACCTTGATAAAGTTTTGAAAAGTTCAAAATGGATCGAGCAAAGAAAGGTTTTTACCTGTGTTACAAGGTGTAAGATTGAGTCGACTCAATGCCCGACCACAATGAGAAGATAGAGAGAAATGAAAGATGTTCCTATGCTTCAGCCATAGGCTCTATCATGTATGCAATGCTGTGTACCAGACCGACGATGCTTAGCTGTAAGCTTGGCAGGAAGGTACCAAAGTAATCCAGAGTGGATCATCGGACAGCGGTCAAGAACATCCCAAATACCCGAAAAGGACTAAGGATATGTTTCTCGATATGGAGGTGACAAAGAGCTAGTCGTAAATGGTTACGCCGATGTAAGTTTTGACACCGATCCGGACGATTCTAAATCGCAAACCGGATACGTGTTTTTATTAAACGGTGGAGCTGTCGGTTGGTGCAGTTCTAAACAAAGCGCCGTGGCGGGATCTACATGTGAAGCGGAGTACATAGCTGCTTGAAGCAGCGAATGAAGGAGTCTGGATGAAAGAGTTCATTTCCGATCTAGGTGTCATACCTAGTGCATCGGGACCGATGAAGATCTTCTGTGACAATATCGTGCAATTGCCTTGGCAAAGGAATCCAGATTTCACAAGAGGACCAAGCATATCAAGAGACGCTTCAATTCCATTCGGGACCAAGTCCAAGTGGGAGACATAGAGATTTGCAAAATACATACGGATCTGAATGTTGCGACCCGCTGACTAAGCCTCTTCCACGAGCAAAACATGATCAGCACCAAGACTCCATGGGTGTAAGGATCATTACTTTGTAATCTAGATTATTGACTCTAGTGCAAGTGGGAGATCAAGGAAATATGCCCTAGAGGCAATAATAAAGTTATTATTTATTTCCTTATATCATGATAAATGTTTATTATTCATGCTAGAATTGTATTAACCGGAAACATAATGCATGTGTGAATATATAGACAAACAAGATGTCACTAGTATGCCTCTATTTGACTAGCTTGTTAATCAAAGATGGTTATGTTTCCTAACCATGAACAAGGAGTTGTTATTTGATTAACAAGGTCACATCATTAGTTGAATGATCTGATTGACATGACCCATTCCGTTAGCTTAACACTTGATCGCTTAGTATGTTAATGCTTTCTTCATGACCCATACATGTTCCTATAACTATGAGATTATGCAACTCCTGCCACCGGAGGAACACTTTGGTACTACCAAACGTCACAACGAATCGGGTGATTATAAAGGAGTACTACAGGTGTCTCCAAAGGTACTTGTTGGGTTGGCGATTTCGAGATTAGGTTTTGTCACTCCGATTGTCGGAGAGGTATCTCTAGGCCTTCTCGGTAATACACATCACTTAAGCCTTGCAAGCATTACAACTAATGAGTTAGTTGTGAGATGATGTATTACGGAACGAGTAAAGAGACTTACTGCAACGAGATTGAACTAGGTATTGGATACCGACGATCGAATCTCGGGTAAGTAACATACCGATGACAAAGGAACAACGATGTCGTTATGCGGTTTGACCGATAAAGATCTTCGTAGAATATGTAGGAACCAATATGGGCATCCAGGTTCCGCTATTGGTTATTGACCGAGAATAGTTCTAGGTCATGTCTACATAGTTCTCGAACCCGTAGGGTCCGCACGCTTAACGCTTCGATGACAGTTCATTATGAGTTTATAAGTATTGATGCACCAAGGTTGTTCGAGTCCGGATGTGATCACGGACATGACGAGGAGTCTCAAATGGTCGAGACATAAAGATTGATATATTGGAAGCCTATGTTTGACTTCGGAAGGGTTCCGAGTGAAAACAGGATGTTATCGAACACCGGGGTTACGGAACCCCGGGGGTATATGGGCCTTCATGGGCCACAAGGAGAAGAGGAAGGGCCGGCCAGGTGGGCTGCGCGCCCCCCCCTCTGGTCCGAATAGGACAGGAGAGGGGCGGCGCCTTCCCTCTTCCCCCTCCTCCAATCCTAATCCAACTAGGAGGGGAGTCCTACTCCCTGGGAGTAGGACTCCTCCTGCGCGCCCCCTTGGGCCGCCACCTCCCCTTGTCTCCTTTATATACGGGGCAGGGGCACCCCATAACACATAAGTTGATCTACGGATCTTTCCTTAGCCGTGCGGTGCCCCTTCCACCATATTCCACTTCGTCATATCGTCATGAGCTTAGGCGAAGCCCTGCGCCGAGAAGTCATATCGTCATGAGCTTAGGCGAAGCCCTGCGTCGGTGGAGCATCAACATCGCCACCACGCCGTCGTCTTGACGGAACTCATCCCCGACACTTTGCTGGATCGGAGTCCGGGATCGCCATCGAGCTGAACGTGTGCGTAACTCGGAGGTGCCGTCGCGCGGTGCTTGGATCGGTCGGATCGTGAAGACGCATTTACTACATCAACCGCTTTGTTATAACGCTTCGCTTTCGGTTCACGAGGGTACGTGGACGGACACTCTCCCTCTCGTTGCTATGCCATCACCATGGTCTTGCGTGATCGTAGGAAATTTTTGAAATTACTACGCTCCCAACAAAGGCATCCGAGCCTGGTTTTATGCGCTGATGTCATATGCACGAGTAGAACACAAGTGAGTTGTGGGCGATACAAGTCATACTACCTACCAGCATGTCATACTTTGGTTCAGCGGTATTGTGAGATGAAGCGGCCCGACCGACATTACGCCAGACGCTTACGCGAGACTGGTTTCACCGCCCGAGCACTCGTTGCTTAAAGGTGACCGCGGGTGTCTCTCTCTCTCACTTTAGTTGAATCGAGTGTGGCTACGCCCGGTCCTTGAGAAGGTTAAACGGAGTCTATTTGACGAAGTATCGCTGTGGTTTTGATGCGAGGTAAGAACGGTTCTTGCTCAGCCCGTAGCAGCCACGTAAAACTTGCAACAACAAAGTAGAGGACGCCTAACTTGTTTTTGCAGGCATGATGTGATGTGATGTGGTCAAGACGTGATGCTATATTGTATGAGATGATCATGTTTTGTAACCGAAGTTATCGGCAACTGGCAGGAGCCATATGGTTGTCGCTTTATTGTATGAAATGCAACGCCATGTAATCGCTTTACTTTATCACTAAGGAGTAGCGATAGTCGAGAAGCAATAGTTGGCGAGACGACAACGATGCTACGATGGAGATCAAGGTGTCGCTACCGTGACGATGGTGATCATGACGGTGCTTCGGCGATGGAGATCACAAGCACAAGATGATGATGACCATATCATATCACTTATATTGATTGCATGTGATGTTTATCCTTTATACATCTTATCTTGCTTTGATTGACGGTAGCATTATAACTGTACCTGGTGAGGATGACAGTAGGGACCCAGCAACGCGCGCAGTAATTTTGTTTTTTCGGGACGGAGAAGGGTATCAACTGGGTTGTGCGGGAGTTGTGGCCCGTCTAGCCTAGGATTTTGTTTCATATGTTTACCACATGACTAGCCCAGTTTGTTTTTTTCCTTTCTGAAAATGGCTAGTCCAGCTATTTTGTTTTTTGCAGAATAACCAACGTAGGCCTACTTGCTTTTCTGCGCCCTGCTGGACCAGAAATCTTTCAAGACGAGGAGGGATACATTCGGGCTTGCCCAAAAAATGGGCTATAAGTAATAAGAAATGGGCTATAAGAAATAATAAATTGGTTGTAAAATGATAAAACATAGCAAATAGGCAATTAGTTCCAACATAATTTTTTCTTTCGCATTTTGATATTTTAAATTTCGTTGTTTTTGTGTGGGTAAAATTTCAGTAGATTTAAATTAAGGTATGTTTAATTTTTAAATTAATTTGAATCTGGTTAGAAATTTTGGGATGTATGCTGTTTGGGACAGATTTGGAGGCTGACTTGTGGGTCTACTAGGTTGACGTGTACGAAAGGCTTTGTCAACTTAGTCCACAAATGATTCTAGCAGAAGTGACCGTTGGATGTTAATCCAACGGCCGTGCTGCTTCTTCAATATATGATCTTGTTGCTCCAGCCGCCCAAACCAGCGCCGGTGGGACTGCCTGCTCCCGCCTCTCGTGGCCGGCTGTGCTGCCGCACAGGCCACACCTCCCCACCCTACTCCATTGTTGGCCAAGCCATTCCTCTACTCACCCACATCTCCTGTTATTTTCCGGCGACGGCAGCCGAACCAGTAAACCCTCGTACTCCCCACCGCGTGGGCAATCACTGTCGAGTCTTCCCCGGCTCCGTGTTGTTCCCTTCCTAGGCCTCGTCGTCGTCCACCGCCCTAGTTCTCTCGGTGCGGTGTGGTCAACGTGGTAAACAAACGACATCCATCGGGAGTGGAATGTACATGGAGAGGCTGACAGCTGGGTCCATGGTCGCACACAAGGAAATGCCTCCTTATTACACGCAAAATAATGATTCCTCCACCTGACAGCTGGGACCCACCGGAAGGGCCTCTGTATTTCATGAAAAAAATGTCCCCCCTGCTGACAGCTCGGACCCACTAGCTATATCTTCACAGCAAGGAAGTGCCTCCTTATTACCCACAAAAAATGAATACTCCCCCTGCTAGCTGGGACCCACCATACTGGGAGGCTGAGTTGTGGTCCTACTAAGTTGACCCGGACGGAGGGCTTTGTCACTAGTCAATATGAATGATTCTAGCTCCAGTGACCATACGATGTCCATCCAATGGCCGTAGTGCTTCTTCAACCTCTGGTCTTCTTGCTCCAGCCGCCCAAACCAGCGCCGGTTGTGCTGCGAGCTCCTGTCTCCCGTGGCCGGCTGTGATGCCGTGGAGCCTCACCGCCCCCTACTACTCCCACCGCTGGCCAGGCCATCCCTCTACTCACCCACACCCCCTGTTCTTCTGTGGCGACGGCAGCCTCACACTGCAGCCGAACCAGTGAAGCCTCGTACTCCTCTCCGCATGGGCATCCACTGGTGCGTCTTCCCCGGCTCTGCATATTCCCCTTCCTACGCCTCGCTGTCGTCCATCGCCTTGGTGCACTCGGCACGGTGTGGTCAAGGAACGACTTCCATCAGAAGAGTAATGTACGTGGAGAGGCTGACAGCTGGGTCCACGGCCGTAGCAAGGAAGTGCCTCATTATTACACGCAAAATAATGATTCTTCTACCTGACAGCAGGGACCCATCGGACGGGCCACCGTATTTCACAAAAAAAAACATTTCCCCCTGAATGCTGGGACCCACCAGCTACATCTTCGCATGCAAGGAAGTGCCTGATAGTTAGGACCCACCTAGTCGAAGCATATGTAGCATTGTCATTCTGGCCGCGAACGTGTGCGTACATACGGCCGGTCTGTCTGCAGGCTGCAGCGATGAACCGTGGCCGTGTAAGGAAGAGCACGTGTCGTTGTATAGGCGCGCACATGTCGTAGTAGAGGCGCGCACGTAGCATGTACACGTACGTACAGCCAGGGTGCAAGAAAGTAAATACGACCACGTACGTACATATGGGCGGGGTCTCGAATGGGACTCCACGGGATATTGTTCATCTCCACCGTCGACTGCCTCCACGGGCTAATGTTCATCCACCATCGCCATCCTCCAGCCTCCACCTACGACTGTTCATCCACGGGCTCCTGTTCATCCAGCCTCCATCGCTCCACCATAGGCTACTGTTCAACCAGCCCTCTCCACGGGGTTCTATTCAACCACCCTCCACGGGCTACTGTTCATCCAGCCCACCACCGTCTACTGTTCAACCATCCCTCCACGCGGTCCTATTCATCCATCCCTCCACGGGGTCCTGTTCATCCACCCCCAACCAGCTCGATCGGGGTCATGTTCATCCAGCGGCAACGACATCTACTACCACTGGGTCCTGTTCATCCGCCCCCACCGGGACTCATTGTTCATCAAGAGGCAGCATCGATCAGCTTCAGTTAGCAGCAGTAGCGAGAGAATCACTCGGGTTCAGTTAACAGCAAGGGATTGATCAGGGTTCAGTAACATAGCTAGTGCAATCGCTCGGGTTCAGTTAGAGCCCAACGCCTCGCTCGGGTTTAGTTAGAGCGCAACGCCTCGCACACACGCGCATACGTGTACGAGAGAAACGCGCAAAGCTCTGTGTATCGCTCGGCGCCGACCACCCACCGTAACCGGGAACTCCCCGATATTTTCCACGCCCTCGCTTCTATCACATTTTTTTGTCATGCACGGGCCAAAGAATGTCATGCAGCTGCATCTCTGGCCCGCTCAGGACGAAAAGCCCATTTTCTGTCATGATTTTTTGTCATAGAAGTAGGAGCCCACCACATCTATGATGATATTGGGTTTTGTCACAATTATCATCATACAAGTGTCATAAGCATGACAAGAAAAAATTCATTCGGCCCAAAATGTCATGGATGTGTCTTTTTTTGTAGTGAATTTTGTGAACCTTCTCAAAAAATTTGATATCTTGACTAACATTTGCTTGAAATTTTGTGCCACCTATCCTAACCAAGCTCGTCCATAAGCTTTACTTGTGTAGGTGTGAGAAACAAACACGGTACCAATTCCCCTATTGTAGCATCACACTGAGTGATACTCGATACATTTTCAATCTTCGGAAAAGGTAACTTTGGTATTGTCTTCTCATTTTCCTAGTCACATTTGATCGAGCCTTGTGATGGATAGGCAAAGCACATCTACTTCGGTCTACAACAACAACAACAACAACAACAATGAGTTTGATGCCATGAAGAATAATTTGGATGTCAAGATGGATGCTCAAATGGAGGAGCTCAAGGTCCTCATCAACAACCGCAAGAGGTCTTCCTCATCTTTGAGAAGATACTCAAGTGCACATCCTTCCAAGCTATCATCGCCGACAAGATCACATCGGCATCGACACCATCACTGACAAGAACGTGAATGTTAAGAGCTCAAGACCAACCACTGCTCTATGACTTCACCATCTACATTGGCATCTTCGCCAAGTGACTTCAAGGCATCTTTGCCTTTGGACGTGCGACATCTTCGCCGACCCAAACCTCAAGAGAAGCTCACCAAGCTCAAGTCTGCGACTTCCACAAGCTACTACGACCTTGACACCGACCACGAGATTCCTTTCTATGGGACTCAAGACCCTGAGGAGTATCTCAAGTGGGAGCGCAAGATGGACGACTACCTCAAGCTACATAAAGTTCCCTCCGACGATCAAGTGAATTGTGCCACAAGTAACTTCTACGACTATACGTTGACATGGTGGATTCACACACATTCGAAGAGCCACACCATGAGTTGGCCCAAGACTAAGAAAGCTATGCGGCGAGAGTTTGTGCCTTCCAGCTACACGGAACATCTTCAACGCCAATTGGAAAACTGCATCCAAGGATCCAAGTCCATCGACGATTACTTCATGGAGGTGAAGAAAGTTTTGCGACGTGCCTGCATGAATGACCCCATTTGGATGAAGTTCCACTTCATGATGGGAGTGAACAACGACATCTCCAACACTATCTTCCATGAGAACTACAAGTCCCTCAACGATAATTACATTGGTGCTCTCAACGCAGAACAAGAACTCAAGAAGGCCAAGTCTACTCGACCCCAAGCAGACTTCGCGAGGACCACGCTCCAAGACGGTGAGCATGAGGCTAGCACCACCGAGATGTCCAAGCCCAACGAGCTCCAAGATGATGCTCCAAAGTTCGACTTCACTGCCATTCCTCTTTGTGGCATTGATGATGCCGAGTCTACTTCGACTCTTTTTCAAGACGACACGGTGATGACTACGACTACAGAGTCTCTCAAGGAAAACATGCATTGGAGGCGAGTGACATGGTGACGAGCAAGGATGATGCTTCCATCTCTTGGAGGCGAGAGTGATGATGTGCCATCTTCGGCCTTCATCCACGGCGACGGCGACGAGATGATCGGGCATGGGATTTTTCCTTGGGTCATGGAGGAGAGTGATGATGTACCATCTTTGGCCTTCATCAACGACGATGGCGACGAGATGATTGAGCATGGGATTTTCCCTTCGGTCATGGAGGAGAGTGATGATGTGCCATCTTCGGCCTTCATCCACGGCGACGGCGTCGAGATGGTTGAGGATGGGATTTTCTCTTCGACAACAGCGACGTATGATGACTTGCGTGACTTGTGCCACCATATTGATAGTGAGAGCAAGTTCACCACTAGCCCCATATATGATGAGCTGCCCCAATTCCCATGTGAGGAGAGCCACAAACCCCACCACTTGAGTGAGATGAGTGACTTCACCATATGCAACATTGAGTGCACCTACTTTGAGGGAGTGAGTGAGCCACCACATAGAGAGAGTGAGATAGTTGATAGGTCATGTGAGGCGACTTTCGACACTAATGACTTGACCTCTACCTCTATTGTGTCTTCTCATTTGGTGCTAGGTCCCATATATGATGACGCGACAGTCCTTGATGACTTCGTCCTTCCATTGGACAAGACGATGGCCATGGTGGAATATGATGCACCCCCACATGGTTCCATCAAGATGAAGATGATGACCACCATTGGGTCTTTCCCACCTCACCCTACACCACATGAGTGGAATGAGAAAGGTAACAAAGGTGAAGGTGATGCTCTCGTCCCACTAGTGGACTATCTTAACATTGATTTCTTGCATGATGTTGATCCACCTATTGCCACGCTTCATTCTAGTATGATTTCTCCATGCGATGATTTACCCATATATGATGAGTTTGATGATTGACATGTGGAGTCTATTAGTTGTGATGCCTGCTACCTCTTAAGCTTGCGTTGGATTTTCCCTTGAAGAGGAAAGGGTGATGCAGCAAAGTAGCATAAGTATTTCCCTCAGTTTTGAGAACCAAGGTATCAATCCAGTAGGAGACTACACAACAAGCCACCGAGTACCTACACAAACAAACACCAACTTGCAACCAACGCGACAAAGGTGTTGTCAATCCCTTCACGGTTATTCGTAAAGTGAGATCTGATAGAGATAGATAAACGGTAAAGTAATATTTTTGGTATTTTTGGTTTATGGAGCGGAAATTAAATATTGTAGATTGGAGAGGAAAATAAATAGGAAACTAAAGATTGTAGATCGGAAACTTATATGATGGAAAATAGACCCGGGGGCCATAGGTTTCACTAGAGGCTTCTCTCGAGATAGAAATTATCACGGTGGGTGAACAAATTACTGCAGAGCAATTGATACAAAAGCGCATAGTTATGATGATATCTAAGGCAATGATTATGAATATAGGCATCACGTCCGTGTCAAGTATACCAAAATGATTCTGCATCTACTACTATTACTCCACACATCGACTGACTCCTTCCTGCATCTAGAGTATTAAGTTCATAAGAACAGAGTGATGCATTAAGTAAGATGACATGATGTAGTGGGATTAGATCAAGCAATATGATGAAAAACCCATCTTGTTATCCTCGATGGAAACAATACAATACGTGCCTTACTGCCCCTACGATCACTGGGAAAGGACACCGCAAGATTGAACCCAAAGCTAAGCACTTCTCCCATTGGAAGAAAAACCAATCTAGTTGGCCAAACCAAATCGATAGTTCGAAGAGACTTGCAAAGATATCAAATCATGCATATAAGAATTCAGAGGAGATTCAAATAATATTCATGGATAAACGGATCATAAATCCACAATTCATCGGATCTCGGCAAACACACCGCAAAAGAGTATTACATCGAATAGATCTCCAAGAACATCGGGGAGAACTTTGTATTGAGAATCAAAGAGAGAGAAGAAGTCATCTAGCTACTAGCTATGGACCCGTAGGTCTGAAGTAAACTACTAACACTTCATCGAAGAGGCAATGGTGTTGATGTAGAAGCCCTCCATGATCGATTCCCCCTCCGGCAGGATGCCGGAAAAGGCCCCAAGATGGGATCTCACGGAGTTGCGGCGGTGGAAATGTGGTTTCGTGGATCCCCTGGATGTTTTGGGGGTATAAGAGTATATATAGGCGAAAGAATTAGGTCAGGGGAGCTCTAAGGGCCCAACAAGGTTGGGGGCGCGCCCTACACCCCTGGGCGCGCCCTCCACCCTTGTGGATGCCTCGTGGCTCTTCTGACTTGCACTCCAAGTTTCCTGGGTGTCTTCTGGTCCAAGAAAAATTATCGCGAAAGTTTTATTCCTTTTGGTATTCCTTTTCTGTGAAACTCTGAAACAAGGAAAAAACAGAAACTGGCACTGGGATCTAGGTTAATTGGTTAGTCCCAAAAACCATATAAAATAGCATATTAATGCATATAAACATCCAAAGCAGATAATATAATAGCATGGAACAACCAAAAATTATATATACGTTGGAGACGTATCAAGCATCCCCAAGCTTCATTCCTGCTCGTCCTCGAGTAGGTAAATGGTAAAAATAGAATTTTTGATGTGGAATGCTACCTAACATATTTATCCATGTAATTCTCTTTATTGTGGCATGAATGTTAAGATCCGTAAGATTCAAAACAAAAGTTATATTGACATAAAAAACAATAATATTTCAAGCATACTAACAAAATAATTATGTCTTCTCAAAATAACATGGCCAAAGAAAGCTTATCCCTACAAAATCAAATAGTTTGTCTATGCTCCATCTTTATCACCCAAAATATTCAAATCATGCACAACCCCGATGACAAGCCAAGCAATTGTTTCATACTTTTGACATTCTCAAACCTTTTCAACTTTCACGCAATACATGAGTGTGAGCCATGGACATATCACTATAGGTGGAATAGAAGGTGGTTGTGGAGAAGACAAAAAAGAGGGAGATAGTCTCACATCAACTAGGCATATCAACGGGCTATGGAGACGCCCGTTAATAGATATCAATGTGAGTGAGTAGGGATTGCCATGCAACGAATGCACTAGAGCTATAAGTTTATGAAAGCTCAACAAGAAAACTAAGTGGGTGTGCATGCAACTTGCTTGCTCATGAAGACATAGGGTATTTTGAGGAAGACCATCGTTGGAATATACAAGCAAAGTTCTATAATGAAAAATTCCCACTAGCATAAGGAAGTGATATCATAGGAGACTCTCTATCATGAAGATCATGGTGCTACTTTGGAGCACAAGTGTGGCCAAAAGGATAGTAACATTGTCCCTTCTCTCTTTTTCTCTCATTTTTTCTCTTTTTTGGGGCCTTATCTTTTTTTATTTTGCCTTTCTCTCTCTTTTTTCCTCACATGGGACAATGCTCTAATAATGAAAATCATCACACTTCTATTTACTTACAACTCAAAAAATTACAACTCGATACTAGAACAAAAATATGACTCTATGTGAATGCCTCCGGCTGTGTACGGGGATGAGCTATGAATCAAGAGTGACATGTATAAAAAATTATGAATGGTGGCTTTGCCACAAATACGATGTCAGCTACATGATCATGCAAAGCAATATGACTATGATGATGCGTGTCATAATAATGCATGGCAATATATCTCGGAATGGCTATGGAAATGCCATAATAGGTAGGTACGGTGGCTGTTTTGAGGAAGGATATGTGGTGGGTTTATGGTACTGGCGAAAGTTGCATGGTACTAGATAGGACAGCAATTTTGAAAAGGTGAGAGTGCGTATAATCCATGGACTTAACATTAGTCATAAAGAACTCACATACTTATTGCAAAAATCTATTAGTCATCGAAACAAAGTACTACGCGCATGCTCTTAGGGGGATAGATTGGTAGGAAAAGACCATCGCTCGTCCCCGACCACCACTCATAAGGAAGATAATCAAAAAACATCTCATGCTCCAACTTCGTTACATAACGGTTCACCATACGTGCATGCTACGGGACTCAAAAACCTTAACACAAGTATTTCTCAAATTCACAACTACTTACTAGCATGACTCTAATATCACCATCTTCATTTCTCAAAACCATCATAAGGAATCAAACTTCTCATAGTATTCAATGCACTTTATATGAAAGTTTTTATTATATCCTTCTTGGATGCCTACCATATTAGGACTAATTTTATAACCAAAGAAAATTAACATTCTGTTCTAAAGACTCTCGAAATAATATAAGTAAAGTACGAGAGTTCATCAATTTCTATAAAATAAAATCACCACCGTGCTCTAAAAAGATATAAGTGAAGCACTAGAGCAAAACTGCCTAGCTCAAAAAATATAAGTGAAGCACACAGAGCATTCTAATAAATCACGATTCATGCGTGTCTCTCCCAAAAGGTGTGTACATCAAGGATGATTGTGGAAAACTAAAAAGCAAAGACTCAAATCATACAATACGCTTCTAGAACAACACATATCATCTGGTGAATAAAAATATAGCCTCAAGTAAAGTTACCGATATACGAAGACGAAAGAGGGGATGCTTTCCCGGGGCATCCCCAAGCTTAGGCTTTTTGACATCCTTGAATATTACCTTGGGGTGCCTTGGGCATCCCCAATCTTAGGCTCTTTCCAGTCCTTATTCCATAGTCCATCAAATCCTTACCCCAAACTTGAAAACTTCACAACACAAAACTCCAACAGAAAATCTTGTAAGCTTTGTTAGTATAAGAAAATAAATCACCACTTTTGGTACTGTTGTGAACTCATTATTTATTTATATTGGTGTAATATCTACTGTATTCCAACTTTTCCACGGTTCATACCCCCCAATACTAGCCATAGTTGCATCGAAATAAGCAAACAACATGCAAAAAACTAGAATCTGTCAAAAACAGAACAGTCTGTAGCAATTTGGATATTTTGAATACGTGTGTAACTCCAAAAATCCTGAGAAAATAGGAAGTCCTAGATAATTTGTCTATTAATCTGCTGTAAAATGAATAAACTAAAAAGCACTCTCCAGTAAAAAAAAATTGTTTTCGTGAGCGCAAAAGTTTCTATTTTTCATCAAGATCAAATTAACTATCATCGTAGGCTATCCCATAGGTCTTACGTGGCACAAACACCAATTAAAACACAAAACCACATCTAACTAGAGGCTAGATGATTTATTTAAAGAAAAACATGACCTAAAAAAACAAGAACAAAAATAAAATTGGGTTGCCTCCCAACAAGCGCTTTTCTTTAAAGCCTTTTAGCTAGGCAATGATAATTTCGATGATGCTCCCATGAAAGACAAGAATTGAAGCACAAAGAGCATCATATAGCATGTGAAAAACACATCTAAGTCTAACATACTTCCTACGCATAGGCATCTTATAGTCAACCGAATTATCAAGACAAGCAAAAACTAGCATATGCGAGGAAGAAGAAAGAGACGATAGCAATCTCAACATAATGAGAGGTAATTTCGTAACATGAAGATTTCTACAAACATATTTTCCTCTCTCATAATTATTACATGTGAGATCATATTCAAACACAACAATATAACCATCACATAAATTTTCTCTTTATGAACCACATGCATGCAAAGTTGACACTCTTCCAAAATAGTGGGATTATCGTAAAATATAGTCATGACCTCTCCGAACCCACTTTTATCAAAAACTTCATAAGATTGAACATTATCCAAATATGTGGGATCTAAAGTTTACACTCTCCCGAACCCACTTACAATATTATTGCAAACATTATTATCAATCTCTATTCGTCATGGGGCTTAAATAAATTTTCAAGATCATAGGAAGAATCACCCCAATCATGATCATTGCAACAAGTAGTGAACATAGCAAAACTAGCATCCCCAAGATTAGGGTTTTGCATATTATTAGCATAGTAGACATTAATAGAATTTATAATAACATCATTGCAATCATGCTTTTTATTCAAAGATCTATCGTGAATCACTTCGTAAAGTACTTCATCACAATTTTCAGATTCACGAATTTCAAGCAAAACTTCATAAAGATAATCTAGTGCACAAAACTCACTAGCAATTGGTTCATCATAATTGGAGGGCTTAAAAAGATTGGCAAGCGGATGAGAATCCATAAATCTTAGGTTCTCTAATTTGCAATAAATACACAATTATTCCAACCAAATAAGCAAATGAGCCAAGTAAGACATAGAGGCAAACGAAAAGATGAACGGAAGAGGGGCAAAGAAAAGGCAAATCTTTTTGAAAATCATTTTAGAAGTGGGGGAGAGGAAAATGAGAGGCGAATGGCGAACAATGTAATGAGAGGGATGCGATTTTATGATGGGTACTTGGTATGTCTTGGCTTGGCGTAGATCTCCCCGGCAACGGCGCCAGAAATCCTTCTTGGTACCTCTTGAGCTTAGGTTGGTTTTGAGAACCAAGGTATCAATCCAGTGGGAGACTACACAACAAGCCACCGAATACATGCACAAACAAACACCAACTTGCAACCAAGGGGACAAAGGGGTTGTCAATCCCTTCACGGTTATTCTCAAAGTGAGATCTGATAGAGATAGATAAACGGTAAAGTAATATTTTTGGTATTTTCAGTTTATGGAGCGGAAAGTAAAGATTGCAAAGGAAAATAAATAGGAAACTAAAGATTGTAGATCGGAAACTTATATGATGGAAAATAGACCTGGGAGCCATAGGTTTCACTAGAGGCTTATCTCAAGATAGAAATTATTACGGTGGGTAAACAAATTACTGCCGAGCATCTACTACTATTACTCCACACATCGACTGACTCTTGCCTGCATCTAGAGTATTAAGTTCATAAGAACAGAGTAACACATTAAGTAAGATGACATGATGTAGTGGGATTAACTCAAGCAATATGATGAAAACCCCATCTTGTTATCCTCGATGGCAACAATACAGTACGTGCCTTACTGCCCCTACTGTCACTGGGAAAGGACACCACTAGATTGAACCCAAAGCTAATCACTTCTCCCATTGCAAGAAAAACCAATCTAGTTGGCCAAACCAAATCGAAAGTACGAGGAGACTTGCAAAGATATCAAATCATGCATATAAGAATTCAGAGGAGATTCAAATAATATTCATAGATAAATGGATCATAAATCCACAATTCATCGAATCTCGGCAAACACACCTCAAAAGAGTATTACATCGAATAGATCTCCAAAAACATCGAGGATAACTTTGTATTGAGAATCAAAGAGAGAGAAGAAGCCATCTAGCTACTAGCTATGGACCCGTAGGTCTGAAGTAAACTACTCATGCTTCATCAGAGAGGCAATGGTGTTGATGTAGAAGCCCTCCATGATTGATTCCCCCTCCGGCGAGATGCCGGAAAAGGCCCCAAGATGGGATCTCACGGGGTACAGAAGGTTGCGGCGGTGGAAAAGTGGTTTCGTGGCTCCCCTGGATGTTTTGGGGGTATAAGAGTATATATAGGCGAAAGAATTAGGTCAGGGGAGCTACGAGGGTCCCACAAGGTTGGGGGCGCCCTCCACCCTTGTGGCTGCCTCGTGGATCTTCTGACTCGCATCCAAGTCTCCTGGGTGTCTTTTGGTCCAAGAAAAATCATCGCAAAAGTTTTATTCCGTTTGGTATTCCTTTTCTGTGAAACTCTAAAACAAGGAAAAACATAGACTGGCACTAGGTTCTAGGTTAATAGGTTAGTCCCAAAAATCATATAAAATAGCATATTAATGCATATAAACATCCAAAACAGATAATATAATAGCATGGAACAATAAAAAATTATAGATATGTTGGAGACGTATCAATGCCATGTTGCATAGGATTTCTTGTGATAATTCTCTTGGTCACATCATGTTTAACAATCTGCTTGACTTGTCATATGCTATGCATGAGATCAACAATATGTCACATTTGCAATCTCATCATAGTGACTATGCATATGCCATTAAAATAAACCCAATTTGCACTTATGGCATAGATGAAAAGCCCATGGTTATTGGAATTTGTTTTTCTTGTGATGATATTGACATGCTACCTTTGCATCATTTATCTCATATGCCATGACATGAACACCTAGCTTCGGATATGCATTGTTTTGGATGTTGTTCCACTTCTCCATATTATGCCTTCGACATTGCTCATGAGGAGACCCCCATAGTTTCCTTGTACATTTTAGGAGATTTTGATCCATTCCATCCATTGCACGATTCTCATGATTGTATGCACCGTATGCTCCCCATGAATAAAAATGCTATTGATTTGCCTTCTACTTGTATGCTCCATTTGAGTCTCCATTGTGCTATATATAATGTCGGTGGGAACGACACCTATGGGATCACAAGAATCCCTACTATGGTTGCGGGGCGCGGGGTCGTGAGAAGAGCGGATCAAAAAGATAGCACACGGTTCGTTTATCCAGGTTCGGGCCGCAAGGATGCGTAAAACCCTACTCCTGCTTTGGTGGATTGTATATCTGTGTTCTTGAGCTAGCTATGGGGCGTGAGGAGCTCCAAAAAGCCGAATCCTCCTCCTGGTCGCCTCGGGCCTCCTTTTATAGAAAAAGGGGTTGCCACAGTGGCACACAGGAGGTGGAAAGGGTACAGTGATGCGAGGTTATCCCTCACATTACATGACAAGGTGCATTTAATGCGCCTTGCTTAGGTGTCCTTGCTTTATCAGGGACGAGGGAGAGATTTGTCTCGTCCGTCGCCGCTCCTTCTTGTGTCGACACGCGCCTTGGCCAGCGATGCCTGTGATGCCATGTAGGTAGGCAGGCAGCTGAGGTGGCGCAGTGGGAGGTCTCCACGAAGATCTGCATGCCGCCACGCAGGTGCCTACCCAGCTGGTTGGGTCGGCAGCTGCATGCGCACGGCGGTGGAGGTTTAGTTGGCGTGGGCCTGGTGGTGGCTTTGTGGGTGTCCTCGGCAAGGGCCTTTCCGGGGCGCCTGCTGTCATCCCCGGCAAGGCGCTTGCCGGGGGCCTTGTGGTCTTCCTCGGCTGGGATCCCGCCAAGGGTCGTCATCTTCTATAGTGTGTATCTGATCTTGAATGTCTTCACAAAGATCTGCATGCCACCACGGGGATGTCTCCCGAATCCTTGCCCCATGGGGGCAGTGGACTCAAGGGTGATTCCCTCCGTAGGTGTGGGGTGAGCTGCCGCGGCAAGGGTCTTGCCGGGGTTGCTAAAACTGTCTCCCGGCAAGGATCTTGCCGGGGAAGCCCGCTTCGTCCCGTTTGCTCTTCTTGGTCTTGGCCTTGGCGTCGTTCTAGTTCTCTTGAGCTTTGGTCTTACCCTGGCTCACCTCCCTTGCCGTGCCTAGTGTGGTGGTGCCCGTGGCTCAGACTGCCCATGCACAGTTATAGGGGTACAAAAAATGTACCCCTACTTTTTGTACACCGTCAGGAGCCCCCGGGCCTGGGCCACACATAAGCACAACGCATTGTTGGGCTAGGCCCAAAAACGGTGCGAGGGCAGGCGGGGCGGTTTTTACCGCGGTAAGTTTTCTTCGCGCGCTGCGCTTACCACGACTCCCGCGCGTGGCGTGGCGTGGGGAGGCGTGTGTGATGTGGGCGGCATGCGTGGGGTTGGTTCCCGCGGGCATGCGTCACATCACAGTTAATGTGAAAGGAGGCGACCCGCGTTTTCCCTCATAAGAAGGAATAACCGTGGGTGCGCTGCTCACTTTCTCCTCTTTCCTCGCGCCTTCTCCAATCTCAGAGCTGCCGGTTCCTCTCTTCCTTCCTTCCTAAGCTTCCACCATCGCCCGCCGTCGTTGCTTCGCCATCCCCCTCCCCCAGTCCTCCAACTTTCTTAGCCGCCATGGCGCCCAAATCCGCCAAGGGAACGGGTGTGGCTAAGGGCGCTGGGACTGTGGAGCCGCCGGAGAGTGCGCTATTGGGGGACCGGACGAAATCCACCTTCTTATTCCCCTCGACGGTTGATGTTCGTGAGCTCCGGTCCTCCTTCAGGCCTCGATGGGGAGTGAAGACGGGGGGGAGAGAATTCGGGACATCTGGCGAAGCATCATTCCTGCCGCTTGCGCCGACCCTGCCCCAAATCGGTACCCCTTTTTCGTCGATTATCTTTCTTGCGGGTTATGTCCCCCTTTCTCCATTTTTTCTGCGACATCATGCACACCTTCGGCTTTCGCCTCTTGGATTTTACTCCGAATGCGGTGGCGTGCATGGCTTTCTTCGCGCATCTTTGCGAAGGCTTTGCCGGGTGTAGCCCAATACAACACTCTTCCGCCACTATTTCTCCCCTCGAATCCAGCCGGGAAGCGCCGTCTCTGGATGCGTCACCTGGATCCCAAGATCCAAGGGGGCGTACCCGGACGGTGCCATGAAGGAGAGGTGGGAGGAACGGCGTGGCCGGTGGTGCTGGATTGAGGATGAAGACCCGCCGGAATTCTGCAAGGTCTGCCGAGCGCCGCCGGTCCGCGGCAGCGATTGGAGTTACGTTGACGCCGCCGACGGGAGGCTCACTATCGCCACCACCAGGATTCTCCGGCTGACCCGGGCCGGACTCACCCTTGAGATGATCGGGGCGGATTTCATTCACTGCCGGATCGCCCCGTTGCACAACAAGGGGAGGCCAGCCTGGCTTTTTACGAACCCGGCCGACATTATGCGGCTCCGCCCTGGCCTCAACCACAACTTCACGGTGATGGCGCATGCCCACTTCTGCCCGCGACTTTTTCAGCTTGATGTGGGTCGCGACTGCGAGGTCGAGCGGATCGGCAAGGCCGCGAGGGCTGCCGCAAAGGTCGGCAAGGCCCTCAAGGGGCCGTTTTTCAAGTTGCCAGCGGGGGTGGTCCCGTTGTGCAATAATTCACGTCAGTCCGAGATCATCGCTATGATGCCGGACTACAACGTGCACGGCCCTGTCCCGAGCTGGAAGGAGCCGACGGACGCGGATGTGCAGCAATTCTTTGACACCCTGATCGAGGTGTATGTCAATGCTGAAGCCGAGCGGTGGCTTGTCATGGACACCACCCAGGCAGAGCTGGACTATATCGCCACCAGGGCGAGGGAGGCATAGCTCACCATGGAGGCCGGCAGCGCCGTGGGTGTGGAGGACAAGGCCGCAACGGCTGCAGAGGAAGAGGAGCTCACCCGGTGGGCGGCGGCCGCCGGGGAGGTTAGCAGCGCTGGCACTGGGGCTCCGCTTGTCGAAGACGCGGCCGACGAGTCGTCGTCGGAGGAGGACGTGGCGGCGGGCTCGACGCCAGCCAAGGGAAGAGGGCGAGTCCTGCGGCGGGCTGGCTACGGCGAGCCGGTCCGGCCCGGCAGGGCTACGCGGCCTCAATTGACCCTGGAGGGGTCCGGGCGTCACACGAGGGCCACAGCAGCGAAGAGGCTGACGAAGGCCGCTGAGAAGAAGAAGACATCAGTCCCTTCCTCATCTGGGCGCGCACAAACTCCGCCTTCTTCGCCTCCTCCGGCAGATATTGACTCGGATGTTGACGTGGAGCCCCCTTTTGATCTTGGGCCTCTCAGCCCGAAGAGGAAAAGGAAAGTGGTGGAAGAGGAGGAGATGGATGACGAGTAAGTACTCCGTTCCTTACTGCCATTTCCATTCCCCTGAATTAAGTCACTTATCTTGTTTTTTTTGCAGGGACGCAGAGACGTTGGCCCAGAGGGCGAAGAGGGCGAAGGCCTCGGAGAGCAGCCATCCCTCGGCCGGTGCTTTGAAGTCGCCACTGGTGGTGCTGAGCAGCCCGGACAGCAGCCCCCAGCACAGCCCCTAGCGTAAGTTCGTCACCCTCCTCTTATCAACATGGGGCAAGGGTTTGATGCTATGGTGCTGACCCTGTCGGGTTCGCAGGAGGGGAGCGGTAGCAGGAGGAGCCACAGAGGGCTACCCCCAACACACCACCCCCATCGACTACGCCGCAGCGAGGGGCGTCCCCGGCAAGGGCATCAAGCACGAAGCCCTCACCCATGGAGGAAGAGGGGAACCTGGGCACTGGTGACTCTGCCACGGCGCCAAACGCTGGCGGGGAGGGGACTTCCGCTTCACAACCCGACACTGGTGAGTCGCCTGTCCTCCGTCTCTGTTTTTCCCTTATTCTTTTTCTTGGCTTCATCGCTTCCATTACTACCCAGGCCCTCCTTCAACAGATATGGAGGACGTGGACACTGTCGTTGGAATATCACTGAGGAGGCCGCGGCGGAGGCCGACAGGATTGCCGCCGAGGAGGCCGCCAAGGATGCGGACGAGGTCGCCGCCGATGAGGCCGCCAAGGGTGCTGCCGAGGACACCGCTGCGGGGGCCGCCAAGGCAACCGACGAGGCGTCTGCCGAGGGTGCCAGTGGTGGGCCTGCCGGGGAGGCCGGCAAGGCCACAGCCGAGGAAGAGGTGGTTGACGATCAGCCTCCTTCCTCCACAACCTCGGGCCCCGGCAGATATCTGAAGGTGGGCGACGACCTTTTCGTCCATCTTCCAGGGGCGTCAAGTTCCCGAGGGCCCGCCGAGGGAGAGGTCTTCGACGGCGAGGTGCTCGCCGCCACCGGGCTCGAGGTGGTCGATGAACTGGGCGTCGGTGGTGATGGTTCCCCAGAAGGGCAGCTTTTCCGTGCCATGGGGGCCAATTTCCGAAAGCTCCAAGTGCTCTACCGTGCTTGCCCGGACAAGGTCAAGACCAGGATGGCAACGGTGGACAAGGCGGAGGTGGACTTCAAGGCACGCGTTGCTGAGACGCAGACCTGGTTCCACCAGACCCGCGAGGAGCAGAGGGCCTTTCAGGAGGAATTGGCCAAGCGCGATGTAGAGCTCACCATGAAGATGGCTGACATCGAGAAGGCCCAGGAAAAGGCGGCGAACTTGGCTGCCGCGGCCGAGGCCGCCCGGAACCAGCATCAAGCCGCATTGGATTCCTGTGAGGAGGACCTCTCGCAGCGTGGTGGCTTGCCATGAGCTCCGCGGCAAGGATGAGGAGCTCGAGGCCCTTGTCGTGCGACGGACTTGCGAGCTGGAGAAGAGGCACAAAGAGGCACTCGATGCCCAGGCTCTGGCCCACGCCGGCAAGGTGAAGGAGTTGGAGGTAGAGCGGGGCAAGCTGAGGGAGCAGGCCCTCAAGCTGTCCAATGACAAGAGCACGCTCAATCGCGCCTTGGTGGAGGCGCAAGGAGCGGTCATCAACAGGACTGGGGAGCTCTCCGAAGCGCAAAACTCCATCAGAGATCTCAAGCTGAAGCTGGAGAATCTCGAGAAGATGTTGTCGGAGAGCACGGCTCGGGAGGAGACCTTGACCAGGAGCCTGGAGGAGGAGAAGCAGCTGCGGGCGAACGAGGCTGCCTCCCACCAGGAATATGTGGTGGGCGAGAACAGATGGATCAGCCGTCTGGAGGACGTCGCTGGTAGGGTTACCTCGCAGTTGGCCACCATGGGGATGCCGAACGTGAGGTATCCCCCTGAGCGCAGCGGGACCGTCAACGCCAAGCTGACCCAGTTCTTCGAGGGCGTCCTCGGGGCCTTGGCTTATCTTCACTCCAGCAGGGCGGCCACGTTGGCCGGGGAGGGCCGGCGTGTTTGCCGGAGGGTCGTGACCAAGGTCCTCACCAAGATGGCGTACTGGAACCCCGACCTCGACTTCGACGCCGCGATGGATAGCTTGCCGGATGGTACTGACCTCACGGTGCTCAAGGAGCGCATCAAGCCCATCATCGACTGCATTGACGAAATCAAGAGGGTGGAAGGCCAGCGCCGGGATTAGGCATCCCGTTCTTCTTCGCCGCTGGGGGTTCCCGACCAGGAATTTTTTTATCTTTAGTTAGAACCGCAGAAATGATGTGATGTAACATAACTTTGAAGTACTTTTAATTTTCATGCATGCTATTTCCCTGTTTGTTGCCTCTTTGTGCGTCCACCCTATGCTAGCTGGGTAGGCTTGCCGGTGCAGAAACCCAGGGCGGTGTTTTTAGGGACGGGTCCCCATTGGCCTGTCGGGTGGACGTGCTGCCGGGTGAGCCACCTTACCACCCTTAACGTAGCCGCTCGAACTGTCGAGTTTGACTCGAGTTAGAGTCGAGAGCCTTGCCAATTGCGGAAGGCTACCCTACCGTTTCCAGCGCAGCCATTTGAACTGTTGAGCAGACTCGAAACAGAACAAAGGCATTGCCAATCGGGGAGGGCCCCATTTGCGTACAAGTTTCTTTTTGTACAAAGAAAGACAGCTCCGAGGATAATAGCTTTATATCATAGAATGGAAATATTCAGGGTTCAATGTAACTTAGCTCCTGTTTGTAGCTGCACAAGTGCTGATCTTCCGGTCTTCTTCCTTCTCAAAGGGCCACGAAGACGAAGGAGTGCGGGGCTAACTGCTAGAGCCGATTCTCGCAACCGCGCCCCCTACCTGGCGCGCCAAAGATGTCGGTGGGAACGACACCTATGGGATCACAAGAATCCCTACTATGGTTGCAGGGCGCGGGGTCGTGAGAAAAGCGGATCAAACAGATAGCACGCGGTTCGTTTATCCAGGTTCGGGCCGCGAGGAGGTTAAAACCCTACTCCTGCTTTGGTGGGTTGTATATCTATGCTCTTGAGCTAGCTATGGGGTGTGAGGAGCTCCAAAAAGCCGAATCCTCCTCCTGGTCGCCTCGGGCCTCCTTTTATAGAAAAAGGGGATGCCACAGTGGCACACAGGAGGTGGAAAGGGTACAGTGATGCGAGGTTATCCCTCGCATTACATGACAATGTGCATTTAATGCGCCTTGCTTAGGTGTCCTTGCTTTATCAGGGACGGGGGAGAGATCTGTCTCATCCGTCGCCGCTCCTTCTTGTGTCGACACGCGCCCTGGCTAGCGATGCCTGTGATGCCATGTAGGTAGGCAGGCAGCTGAGGTGGCGCAGTGGGAGGTCTCCACAAAGATCTGCATGCCGCCACGCAGGTGCCTGCCCAGCTGGTTGGGTCGGCAGCTGTATGCGCACGACGGTGGAGGTTTAGTTGGCGTGGGCCTGGTGGTGGCCCTGTGGGTGTCCTCGGCAAGGACCTTGCCGGGGTCCCGGCAAGGGTCTTGCCGGGGCGCCTGCTGTCATCCCCGGCAAGGCGCTTGCCGGGGGCCTTGTGGTCTTCCTCGGCTGGGATCCCGCCAAGGGTCGTCATCTTCTATAGTGTGTATCTGATCTTGAATGTCTTCACAAAGATCTGCATGCCACCACGGGGATGTCTCCCGAATCCTTGCCCCATGGGGGAAGTGGACTCAAGTGTGATTCCCTCCGTAGGTGTGGGGTGATCTGCCGCGGCAAGGGTCTTGCCGGCGTTGCTAAAACTGTCTCCCGGCAAGGATCTTGCCGGGGAAGCCCGCTTCGTCCCCTTTGCTCTTCGTGGTCTTGGCCTTGGCGTCTTTCTACTTCTCTTGAGCTTAGGTCTTACCCTGGCTCACCTCCCTTGCCGTGCCTAGTGTGGTGGTGCCCGTGGCTCAGACTGGCCGTGCAAAGTTATAGGGGTACAAAAAATGTACCCCTACTTTTTGTTCACCGACACATAACAACAAACCTCTCATGGTGGATGACATGTTTCTATATCATGCATATCATTTGTTTGAGAATTGGATATTCTGTGCTAACCACCACACGCATGTGCGCATCAAAATGGATGATGTGTACATATACCACGCACACACGATTTTTCTTTGTCTCTGTTTTGCATAGGTACTTACGAATACTCGTCGACCTCGCAAGACCATGAGTTTACGAAACGAGCTCTAGAGAGCAACGATGCCTTGGGAACCCGTGAGATGTTTCACCAACCATTTCCTCTTTGCCACGACTTCGCGCATCTCTTCTACAAGGTCCTCACATGGTTATGGGTTCTTGTCCTTTATTGATCCTTTGCCCATATTGCCATGTTCACTTTGCATGATATGCTTATTCCGATGCCTTTGCCATGCAATTGTGACCCTTGCTTGAACTTTCATATGCTCCACCATTCTACTACTACTACTACTACTACTACGTGTATTTGCATGCTTGGTGGAGATCCTAGTAGCTATTGCCAAGACTTATTTGTGCCCCATGCTATTGATGCTTGTTGTGTTGGGAGAGTCATGATGTCCCATTGCTATTCACATATGACCTCTCACCAATACATTGATGATATTTTGATCACTTCTTGTTTTCATGCTTGTCATGTGCATTATTCATGTCCACTATTTGCACACATGCCATGATTACCATGATTACTTCTCGTATGTTGCATCTTCGCACTACTAGCTTACATACCACACTTGCTATGATAACGTGCTTGGTTACATCACCCATGTTCCATTCTTACTCGCTTTCATGGGTTGATGACATATATGTTCATGCCTCTCACGTAATATATCTTGATCATTGTCACTTGTCTCCATTAGTTGCATCCTTCATATTCACTTATAGTGAGTGCAACCGTGCTATGCTTGTTGATCTCAGAGACTTGGACATCTTACTTCTGATGCATGTTTATTTCATTGAGCTTAATGCCTTTGGTTGTTCTCGCATCTTATGCTTACATTCAGAGCCATGTCCCCTTATCCTTTCTTATGATACGATTGATGAAAATACTTGTTGGGTGACTTACCACACAAATAGGTTTTGCAATTCCGCTAACCTCATTTGTTTTTCCAAGTGTTTGTCCTGTTATTTCATTTTGAAGGATTCACAAGGTGGTAGCATCACGTGACAACTTGGTCATGTGGAGGTGTATACGATGCGCGAAACCAACATATTCAACGTCAAGGCCTTGTCCCAAAACCATGGTGATGAATATCACGATCCGCGGATGGATCTCTCCCAAGGGGGAGATGATGTGGAGCATCCCTACGTGATCCCCATGAACTCTACCACAACTCGTAAAGCACCTCGTAGACCAATGACAAGAGCCCGCGCGCGCACCGTCGATACCGAGGTTAACTCTTACCTCTTCGAGTCTCGTTCAAATTCCCATGAGAGTTGGGTTCTACCTCAAATGGATACGTTGTGCCCTGTTAGGTACCAAGGAGATGACCATGAAGAAGCAAGAAGGGAGGTTCAAGCACGCACGAAGTCTCTCAGAGAATGAGAAGAGAGGAGTGGACAAAACAAGGAAGACCGGAGGCCCCTCGACACTCCGGATGCCCGGACGTGGACATCCTCGGGTGCCCGGTCCCCTGGCAGCTGATACATCTCCAACGTATCTATATTTTTTATTGTTCCATGCTATTATATTATCATTCTTGGATGTTTTACAATCATTTTATATCATTTTTTGGTACTAACCTAATGACATAGTGCCAAGTGCCACTTGTTGTTTTCTGCTTGTTTTTTACATCATAGGAAATCAATATCAAACGGTGTTCAAATGCAGCAAAACTTTTTAAGGATTTTTATTGGACCAGAAGACACCCAATGGGCTAGAGAAGCACCTGGGGGTGCCCCGAGGGGGGCACAACCCACTATGGGGCGCCTGTGCCCCACCAGGGCGCGCCCCCAAGTGCGCCCAGGTGGGTTGTGTCCACCTCGGTGGCCTCCTGCACCGCCTCTTCGCTCTATAAATACCCCAATATTCTAGAAACCTTAGGGGAGTCGACAAAATTTTATACCAGCCGCCGCAAGTTCCAGAACCACAAGATCCAATCTAGAGCCCTATTCTGGCACTTTGCCAGAGGGGAACATGGTCACGGAGGGGTCCGTCATCCTCATTGGTGCCTCTCCGGTGATGCGTGAGTAGTTGAACTCAGACCTATGGGTCCGTAGGCAGTAAATAGAGGCTTCTTATCTCTTTGTATCTCAATACAATGGTCTCTTGGAGATCCATTTGATGTAATGACTTTATGCGGCGTGTTTGTTGGGATCCGATGAATTGTGAGTTTATGATCAGATTTGCCTTGAATTAATATCCAATGTTGATTGTTATAGCCTCGTATTTCTTCTCCGACATTTGGGTTTTGTTTGGCCAACTTGATCTATTTATCTTGCAATGTGCAGAGGTGCTTTGTAATGGGTTCGATCTTGCGGTGTCCATTCCCAGTGACAGAAGGGGCAGCAAGGCACACATGTATTATTGTTATTAAGGATAAAAAGATGGGGTCTATTCCTACATGAATAGATCTTGTCTACATCATGTCATCGTTCTTATTGCATTACTCCATTTTTCCGTGAACTTAATACACTAGATGCATGCTGGATAGCGGTCGAGGTGTGGAGTAATAGTAGTAGATGCAGGCAGGAGTCGGTATACTAATCTTGGACGTGATGCCTATATCAATGATCATTGTCTTGGATATCGTCATAATTATTTGCTTTTCTATCAATTTCCCAACAGTATTTTGTCTACCCGCCGCATGCTATTTTCTCGAGAGAAGCCACTAGTGAAATATACGGCCCCCGGGTTCTATTTTCCTATTATATACTTTCCGATCCATATTGCCAATTGCTTTTGCTTTTATTTGATCCTTTTATTTTCAGATCTATATTATCAAAAACCCAAAAATACCTTGCTGCGTTTTATTTACTTTTATTTGCATCTATCAATCTACAACAATTTTATCCTATCTTCACATCACTTTTTGGCACCGCTGCCCAAAAGGGATTGACAACCCTTTAACGCGTCGGGTTGCAGTATTTGTTATTTGTGTGCAGGTACCGTTTATGTGGTGTTGCGTGGTTCTCCTACTGTTTCGATAACCTTGGTCTCATCACTGAGGGAAATACCTTACCGTTGATGTGCTGCATCCTCCCTTATTCCTCGGGGAAACACCGACGCATCTCAGCGATATCAAAGGAAATTTCTAGGGCTGTTGCCAGGGAGAGATCATCAATCTACCAGGTTCCTAATCACAAATCTCATCTCCTTGCAATTTACATTAGTTGCCATTTTCCTCTCGTTTTCATCTTCCCACTTCACAAACATTTACAGTTTTATATGCCCTCTTTTTCCTTTGTCGTTTTTTGGTCGGATCTATCGCCTACTTGTGTTCTTGTTTACAATTGCTAAAAATGATGCGGGAGAACAATAGGTTGTGTGATTTTTCTAATACCAACAACAATGATTTCATTAGCACTCTGATTGCTCCTCCCGCCACTAGTGCGGAATCTTGTGATATTAATGTTGCTTTGTTGAACCTTGTCATGAAAGATCAATTTTCCGGTACTCCTAATGAGGATGCCGCGTCACATCTTAACACCTTCATGGAGTTATGCGATATGAAAAATAAAAAAGATGTGGAAAATGAAATTGTGAAATTGAAATTATTTCCGTTCTCTTTGCGCGACCGCGCTAAAATTTGGTTTTCATCTTTGCCTCGAAATAGTATTGATTCTTGGAATAAGTGCAAAGATGATTTTATTACTAAGTATTTTCCGCCCGCAAAAATTATTTCCCTTAGAACCCAGATCATGAATTTCAAGCAACTTGAACATGAGCATGTTGCACAATCTTGGGAAAGGATGAAATTGATGCTAAGGAATTTCCCAACTCATGGGTTAAATCTTTGGATGATCATACAAATTTTTATGCGGGGTTGACTTTTGTTTCTTGAAATCTTTTGGACTCCTCCATAGGTGGTAATTTTATGGAAATTACTTTTGGTGAAGCCACCAAATTTCTTGATAATATTATGGCGAATTATTCGCAATGGCATACTTAAAGGGCGCCTACTAGCAAAAAGGTTAATTCGGTTGAAATTGATTCTTTGAGTGAAAAAGTTGATGCCATCATGAAAATGGTTACTAGTAAGAATGCTCCAATTGATCTTAATAATTTGCCTTTCTCTACTTTGATAGAGAAAAATAGTGATTCCATAGATGTGAATTTTATCTCACGAAATAATTTCAATAACAATGCTTATAGAGGTAATTTTAATCCTAGGCCTTTCTGGGAAATTTCTCTAATAGTTATGGTAATTCCTATGGTAATTCTTCTTATAAGAATAATAATAGGAATTCCTCTGATCTAGAGAACAATATTAAATAATTTATCAATACTCAAAAGGTTTTCAGTGCTTCTACAGAAGAAAAATTGATTAAGATTGATGATATGTCTAGAAGTATTGATAGAATTTCTCATGATGAGGAAAATCTCAATTTGAAATTTTTGTGCCTAAGGTTGAGGAATCAATTAAGGCTCTTTATGTTTCTATGGATGAAAGTAAGAAAAGAACCGCTAAGCTTAGAGCTAAAAGAGAATTTTTAGAAAGAGCGTTTTCTAGTGATTGCTTTCATAAAAAATGACGATGATCTTAAAATGATTGGTGTTTCCTCTATTTATTCCTTGTTTAGTAAAGTTAAACTTGATGATAAAGGGACTAAATAAGAGTCAACTTTAGCTCGAAGGTGTCACGATAATCCGGGGGGTGAAAATCTTGTTGAAAAATTTGATAACAGTGGGTTTGGAGAGGTCAAAACTTTAATTAGTGATGTGCCCACTCTCTTGGATTACAAAGACTTTAATTATTATAGTTGCTCTTTGATTGATTGTATTTCTTTGTTGATATCCATGATAAATTCACCCCATGCCTATGAACAAAATAAAGCTTTTACTAAACATATTGTTGATGCTATGATGAAAGCTTTAGAAGATAAGTTGGAATTGGAAGTGTCAATCCCTAGAAAATTACATGATGAATGGGAACCTACTATCAAAATCAAGATTAAAAATTATGAGTGCAATGCTTTATGTGATTTGGGTGATAGTGTTTCCACAATTCCGAAATCTCTTTGTGATGTTCTTAGTCTTACCAATATTGAATATTGTTCTCTTAATTTTCATTTGGCGGATTCAACTATTAAAAAGACTTTGGGGAGGATCAATGATGTTCTTACTCTTGCAAATAGGAACTATGTACCCATAGAATTTATTGTTCTTGACATTGATTGCAATTCATCTTTCCCAATTATACTTGGTAGACCATTTTTACTATGCATTAGTTTCACCCTCAAAGATTGCATGAGTAGGATTGGGAACATGTGGTTATGCTATGTAGTTCATGTGGTAGGAACCTATGACCTTTGATCACCCCGGGAATACTCGTTATGTCATATATTGCTTAGCCATGCTCGTAGACGGGGATTGGTATGTGTGATCCATGCAAGTTGCGAGAGATAATAATTTTGGGACAACATAAGGTGGCAACTTTAATACACATCTGGGTGGATTGTTTGGGGCACCTGGAGTAACCAGTGCTTGCCCAAGGGGAATCCCAGAGTACCCATGTGATTACCCTAGGTCCGCCACCTAGGCTCAAAGGGATCATATGATATTTCATGCCTAGAAACTTCCGTGTGCAGCCACAAGCCATTATGGGCTCTGGCATAGTTGAGTAAGTTGTGTGACCTCTTTCCGTGGTAGACTAGCTGATGTAGGGGAAAGTGGGTGTATCGGTCTACCCAGGGTTTGGAGGAAATACTTCAGAAAGGCTATGTCTCGATCTTCCGATCATGGAGGTGGTCGAGTCTTGTGGGTAACGGTGCGCAAACCTCTGCAGAGTGTACAAACTAATCATGATTAGCCGTGTCCCCGGTTATGGACAACTTGAGTATTTAGAAGTGAATTATTGGTTTGCCTCACCACTCTATTTAATGAAATTATTGGGTTACTAATAACTTGGGAATTTTGGTATTGAGTTGGAGGAACCTTCTGAATTATGGCATTTTAATTTAGTAGTAAATAAAAATGTATTCCTTTGTTGTAGGGTAAAATTTGCTTTATGCAAAAATTAAACTTAGAGCCTCAACCAGCTAAATTTGCATATAGAGATAGTATTTTTCATTATTATTCTATGGTGTGAAAATGCCAGCATATTCCATGTGCTGACCTACACGGCTGCAACGTCTCATGTTGCAGGATTTATCCGACGAGTAAGTGATACGTTAGGGTTGCGATGTATACACTCAACTTTGCCGTTGGTGTTGTTGGGACTCCACAACCTTGTTGATACTTCCGCTATGTTGATTGAGGTAATAGTATTTACGTTACTTTATACATGTGATTTACCTCTGATATAAATCCTCGAGTGCTGTGTGTGTCAGCATACCGATCCAGGGATGACACTTAAGCACAGAGAATTCGATCCATTCGGGTCGGGTCGCTACAGTACATGTGTCATTGGGTGCATGTTTAGGTCTCATTTAAGGAATGGGAATAAATTACAAACTTGTCATCATCCTGAAACATTGAGAATCTTGGTTTTTAAATCCTAGTAAATCAAAAAGTCACCCAAAAAACATGAAATTTGGCATGGTTTCATGACATGGCACATATATGTCGTGGTAAAAAATTCATCCAGTTTGAGAAGAGGCACACACATTAGTAGCCAATGAAGTCCTTTTTTAAACAAAAAGCTGACAGATTAATATCGCAAACAGTTGTATTATATTAACCGTGTCGAAATTTAACCATACTCTGTGGCGTGCGTGCAGCTGGTTGATTATACATGACAAGTGTGAGAGTCCGCCGTGCAGGCTCGACAAGACGCGAGCGAGCAGTCCGCCGCGCAGGCTCGACGGGACGCGTGCATCCTATCGACCTCGCAAGCTCGACGGGACACGTGCAAGCAGCAAGGCACCCATGCTCATCGGGAAGCGATCTCTTTGAACTCCATGCACCAGCCGCCACCCACCTCGCTCACACTTCTCCATTAATGGGTTAATTAAAGCACCTGGATGGAGGGTGTTTGCTTGTTATCCCATGGCAGCATTTGTTTTGTTCGTGTTTTCAACTCGTATTCCGCCCTAATTTAAATTGCCACATAGGGCAACAGATAATACGACCACAAATAAAATGTCAATGGATAATACGATGACAAATTTACAATGGCATAGATAATATTTGTCTTACATATTCTGAATAATTTAAAATGCCACATGCGGCAAAGCCCGGAGACACAGGGGCAAGAGAAGAAGGAAATTGCAGACAACGATTTGGGTCGCTACTGTCTCTACTCGTCGATGGATCACCGGGCGACGAAATCCTCCAGCTCCTTCTTCACCTCCTCATGACTTTGCTTGAAAGCAGCCATAGATTCCTCCACCTCCTGCTCGTGCTCGATCCGGAGCTTCCTCAAGCCACACATCTATTCCTTGATGACCGCTTTCAGCGTCATCTCCGAGGCACTGCTCTGCTCATGCAGCATCTTCCAGCCTGCAGCCTCCTCCTCCTTCTTGGCGAGCAACTCAAGGAGCTTCGCATTGTCACCCATGAGTTTCTCGACGAGGCCGGTCACCTTGTCAACCGAGGCATCGCTGATCTTGAGCAGATTCATCAAGCCGTCGACCAGCTCCTGCTGTGTAGTGATGCCATTGAGAATGTCATCGTCACCGGCGAAGGACTTCAGGAATGCCAGTGTCGGTGTCAAAACCGGCTGATCTCGGGTAGGGGGTCCCGAACTGTGCGTCTAAGGTGGATGGTAGCAGGAGACAGGGGACACAATGTTTACCCAGGTTCAGGCCCTCTCTATGGAGGTAATACCCTACTTCCTGCTTGATTGATCTTGATGAATATGAGTATTACAAGAGTGGATCTACAACAAGATCGTAGTGACTAAACCCTAGAAGTCTAGCCTATATGACTATGGTAATGTGTATCTATCCTCCTCCGGACTAAGTCCTCCAGTTTATATAGACACCGGGAGGATCTAGGGTTACACCAGGTCGGTTACAAAGAAAGGAATCTACATATTTGGTCGCCAAGCTTGCCTTCCACGCCAAGGAGAGTCCTATCAGGACACGGGTGCGGTCTTTCGTCTTCGTATCTTCACAGCCCATCAGTCCGGCCCATGGATAATAGGCCGGACGCCCGAGGACCCCTTAGTCCAAGACTCCCTCAGTAGCCCCTGAACCTGGCTTCAATGACAAGGTATCCGGCGCATAGGTCTGTCTTCGGCATTGCAAGGCGGGTTCCTCCTTCCGAACTCCAAAATAGTCTTCGGACGTATTGAACGTGTCCGGACCCATAACACACGCACCACACACAACCATAGAGAGAATATAATATTCGACGAGTCCAATCCGCTGACAACTTTTTGAAACATGACATCATGTCTGCCCAGTCATAATTTTGAACCGTTTTTCGTCTGCCGCTCCATGTTTCGAGGTGCGGTGGCCATTGGCACGTCTTGTCAAAGCAGAGATCGTGTCCCCTTATTGCGGGATTCTCATCAATACGGGCGTGGGTAACCCAACCGTGCCATTTACACAGCCCTTGGGAATAGGCGAGTTTTGAGGCGAGTGGGGAGGCGTTCAATATTCACTGCCTTTATAAGGAGATAAGAATCCCCCTCCTTCACCCACGCCTTCTCTTTCTCTCTATCCTTCCATTCTCTAGCTCCAGCAACCAAGTTTCCATCTTCTCTGTCTCTAGGAAGCACTCAATCATGTCCGGATCCAGAGGCCAAGGCAAGTGGATGGTCTCCTCCGTCAAGGAGAAGGACATCACCCAGCTCCGGGCGACGGGGTACCTGGCAAAAGGAATCGTCCACCATCTGCCCTCCAAGGGGCAAGTCATCCCCACCCCGAAGCCTACTGAGAGGGTAGTTTTCCTCCCTCACTTCGTCCGTGGACTGGGGTTTCCACTTCACCCTTTCGTCGCGGATTGATGTATTATTACGGGCTAGATTTCCATGATCTAGCCCCGAAGTCCTTCCTCAACATCTCGGCATTCATTGTCGTGTGCGAGGCCTTCCCTCGCATACATCCCCACTTCGGCCTATGGCTCAAGGTTTTCAACGTGAAGCCGAAGGTGGTGGACGGCCAACACGCGGAGTGCGGAGGCGACATGGTGAGCAAGATGCCCAACGTCACTTGGCCCATAGGCACTTTTGTGGAGACCGTCAAGGAGTGGCAGAAGCAGTGGTTCTACATCACAAAGCCGCGCGGCGCCACTTGGGCGGCGACTCCCGAGTTTAGGGCCGGAGCCCCAATGCGGCTCACCTCCTGGAAGGGGAAAGGCCCCAACTGGTCAGCGACAGACGAGCTGATAGCGCTGCAAACGCGAATTCAGAGTATGGTGGACAAAGACGTCAAGCTCGTCGACGTGATCCAGGTGATGCTAGTTCGCCGGATTCTCCCTGCCAACGCCGAAGCTTCCATTTATGGGAATATGATCCGGCGAAGCACCAGACCCTGGAAGGGATCTTCGGAACTACTCACGAAGGTGCCTGGAAGTTGCTTTTCAAGGGCAACGAGAAGCCGCCGGTCATAGATTCGGACCGCGGGCTCGATCACACCCATCTTGCCAATGAGGTAAGTTCCCCTTTTCTTAAAGCGTACCTTCTACTTGTTTGTTCAAGGAGGATGCCTAGTCTTTGTTGTATTTTTTCAGCATGGACGGAGAGAGCGGAGTGGATCCATAGTTCGGCTCCGCTGCCCAAAGAGCCAGTCATCCCGCTCCTGGCGAAGATGCTGGTTCCGGCGCCCTATCGGCCGCCGGAGAAGAAGGCCAAGGGGGCCAAAGGTGGCCTCCGTCACAAGGGTACTTTGGACGCGGCGTCCGAAGACGAAGTGACCCTTTCCTCCGCCGCCGAGGACGATGATGACGATGAGGAGGAGGAGAACAACCCTCCTGAGGGAGTCCTGGATTAGGGGGTATCCGGACAGCTGGACTATAACCTTTGGCCGGACTGTTGGACTATGAAAGATACAAGATTGAAGACATCGTGCCGTGTCCGGATGGGACTCTCCTTGGAGTGGAAGGCAAGCTTGGAAGTACGGATATGTAGATCTCCTTCCTTGTAACTGACTCTGTGTAACCCTAGCCCCCTCCGGTGTCTATATAAACAGGAGGGTTTTAGTCCATAGGACATAACAACAATCATACCATAGGCTAGCTTCTAGGGTTTAGCCTCTCTGGTCTCGTGGTAGATCAACTCTTTTAATACCCATATCATCAAGATCAATCAAGCAGGAGTAGGGTTTTACCTCCATCGAGAGGGCCCGAACCTGGGTAAAAACATCATGTCCCCTGTCTCCTGTTACCATCCGCCTAGACGCACAGTTCGGGACCCCCTACCCGAGATCCGCCGGTTTTGACACCGACATTGGTGCTTTCATTGAGAGTTCCTCTGTGTCGTCATCATTAGGCTTGACGGCTCCTTCGATCATCGGTAGCGATGCAGTCCAGGGTGAGACTTTTCTCCCCGGACAGATCTTCGTATTCGGCGGCTTCGTACTACAGGCCAACTCGCTTGGCCATCTGGACTAGATCGAGAGTTACGCCCCTGGCCACCAGGTCGGGTTTGGAAGCTTAAATTACATGGCCGACATCTGCGGAGACTTGATCTTCGTCGGATTCGGGCCCCTGCCGAGTGCGCCACACGGTCACGATGAGCATGATTTAGCTCTGTCGTCGGACAGTGTTCAGGAGATCGCACCTGCAGCCGCTTCGACCCTCAATTTGGAGCTAATTGCGCCATCCACGGACGGGTGGCTAGACCCCGCCACGGAGGCCGCAGTCTCAGCGGCGATCGTGCCGAATACTATCCTTACCCTTCACGAGAGCCGTGATTCCAAACTGCCGGATCCTCCTCCGGCCACGGCCTCCGAACCGCCTGCGCCCGTGCCAATCGAATCCGACTGGGCGCCGATCATGTAGTTCACCTCCGCGGATATTTTTGAGCACTTGCCCTTTGGCGACATACTGAACTCACTGAAGTCTCTCTCCTTGTCAGGAGAATCCTGGCCGAACTATGTCCGGCAGGACTGGGATGCGGATGACGAAGAAATTCGCCGCCCACCCACCACCCACTTAATAGCCACTGTCGATGATCTAACCGACATGCTGGACTTCAACTCCGAAGACATCGACGATATGGACGACGATGCAGGAGACGAACAGGAACCAATGCCCACAGGGCACTGGACAGCCACCTCATCATATGACGTATACATGGTGGACACGCCAAAAGAAACCGATGATGAGGAGCGGAAGGACGCAACGAGGGATCGTTCCCTCGAGAAACAGTCAAGGCGGCAGCGTAAGCGCCGCTCCAAATCCTGCCTCGCAAAGAACAACACTCATATAGACCCAGTGATAGAGCAGGGTGAGCCAGCGGATGACGAACACGGCATTGAACAACCGTCCGACCACGGCAACACGGAGAACAAAACCAAGCAACCCGTCTCCGGCGAAGATAACAGTCCGGATGATACCGCACCGGACAAAACCTTGGAGTAACAGAATCTCCATCAAAGGCTTGTCGACAGCGTGCGGAGTTTGAAAAAGTAGAAGCGAAGGCTCAAGGACGCGCAAGATACACTCAGAAGCAAATGGAGTAAAGTGCTCAACAACGCGGAAAAGTATGGCGGCAGTCGCCGTACAAAGAGCTACCCGAAGCAAAAGCTACTACCTGAATTCAATGATGAGGCCTTAGAGCCCCCACAACCAAAAAACAAAACAGCCACCCGGTCGGATAGACGACCTCATGGCCAACATAGGGCGGTAAACGACGCCGCACACAAGCCAGTACGCGATCCACGCGAGAACTTGCACCAAAAGGATGGCCCATCTAGATCCATCTAAGGGCCAAGACAGCGCGCTCCAGCACACAACACAACACAATAACCATCCGAACATCACGGTACACCCAAGTACAGGGGTGCCGCACACCCTCTATGTTTCACCATTGAGGTGCTGGACCATGAATTTCCAGAGGAATTCAAACCCGTAAACATAGAGGCGTATGACGGAACGACAGACCCTGGGGTCTCGATTGAGGAATATATCCTCCATATCCACATGGCTCGAGGAGACGATCTCCATGCCATCAAGTACTTACCCCTCAAGCTCAAAGGGCCAACCCGGCACTGGCTTAAAAGCCTCCCCGAAAACACCATTGGGAGTTGGGAAGAGCTTGAGGATGCTTTTCGGGCAAATTTTCAAGGGACCTATGTCCGGCCGCCGGATGCAGACGATTTAAGTCATATAACTCAGCAGCCCGGAGAGTCAGCCCGAAAGCTTTAGAACAGGTTTCTTACCAAAAAGAACCAAATAGTCGACTGTCCGGACGCCGAAGCCTTAGCAGCTTTCAAACACAGCGTTCGAGACGAATGGCTCGCGAGACACCTCGGCCAAGAAAAGCCGAGAACAATGGCTGCATTAACAAGTCTCATGACCCGCTTTTGCGCAGGCGAGGACAGCTGGTTAGCCCGATGTGGCACCAGCGACCCAAGTACATCTGAAGTCAGGGATGGAAACGGGAAGCCACGACGCAGTAAAAACAAGCGCCGGAATAAAGAAGACAACCCGAAGAGCACGGCGGTAAATGCCGGATTCAAAAGCTCTCGGCCGGGTCAGCAAAAGCTGCCCTCCAAAGACAACAGGGACGAACTGTCCAGCCTAAACAAGATTCTGGACAAGATATGTCAAATCCACAGCACCCCCGATAAACCTGCAAATCATACCCATAGAGAATGTTGGGTCTTCAAGCAGTCCGGTAAACTCAATGCCGAACACAAGGGGCTGGATACACCAAGTGAAGACGAGGACGAGCCTCGCAAACAAAGCACTGGGGAACAGAAGAAATTTCCACCAGAAATCAAAACAGTAAACATGTTACACGTGACGCAGGGGAAAAACAAAGCGGCGTTCCTAGAGACACGCGCCCCAGGGCCCGTTACCGCGGAGTCCTGCCACTAGTCGTCCCAACCAATCACCTTTGACCTTCGGGATTACCCAGCCAGTATCCGGCAGGCAGGATGGGCTGCCTTGGTGTTAGACCCAATAATCGACGGATACCACTTTACACGAGTCCTGATGGATGGCGGCAGTAGTTTAAACCTGGTATATCAGGACAAAGTCCGCAAAATGGGGATGGACCCAACAAAAATTAGCCATAGCAATACTTCCTTTAAAGGAGTAACGCCAGGCCCAGAAGCCCATTGCACGGGCTCCCTCCTACTAGAGGTCATATTCGGTTTCCCCGATAACTTCCGCAGCGAAAAGCTAACCTTCCACATCGCTCCGTTTCAAAGTGGTTGTCAGGCACTACTAGGACGCGAAGCTTTCGCTCGCTTTAACGCAATACCGCATTACGCGACTCTCACACTTAAGATGCCCGGTCCACGTGGCATCATTACAGTAAGGGAAGTATTGAGCGCTCCTTGCGCGCGAAAGACCGTGCGGCTACCTTGGCAGCCGCACACTAGACGGCCTCACCAACTAGAGCATCGTACAGGTCGTTAAGACCACGGGCACGGCTAGACGAGCCGGCGTAGCTATATAATTGCTAAAGGGTTGATGGCTATACCCCTATAAATACAAGGGGCTCCACGCGTGTAAACAAGCGACAATAAGGCTCAATTTTACCCATCTTGAATTATACTTGGTTTATTTAGTATAACATACATTTTGCACGACAACTTTGCAACAAAGTTCCTCTCTTTTACAGATGACCATCGTGCTACACCCGTCCAGGATACGGCACAACGGAGACACAGGCGCAGACATGCAGCAGGGACCCGTTCCAAGGATTCTCTTGAGATTAAGACCCTGCGTAAACCTTTTTTACTGTCTCTTGTTGATACACATCCCCCAGATTCTTAGTAAAACGGAGATGGATGCTGACGTATTGGCATGTGGCCACGTTAGATTTTTGCCCGTACCTGGACACAAGGGGCTTATTAGAAAGGGCGACGTTTTTCCCGGTTTATATCATAAAGACAGAATACCTTAGGGAGTGTTCGGCGTCGCGAGTTTGGCCTTATATGCATCAGCTCCGAATCATGTCTTTGGTCAAATGTTGGGTTTGCCCGGCTCCTATGTTTTGCTGCCTTACGTTCCGCTCTATCGGCTAAGGTGGCACCAGGAGAACTACTGCGATTGTGCCCTGGTTCAGCCAGGCGATCACCTCAGTAGAGAAAGCCGAAAACTGACTGTCATGATATAGCGTGAGACTGGTCAACCACTCGATGACCTAGCGGAATCTTCGGGATTCCTCCGCCTTAACAAAGGGCCATTTCCCGACCAGGCATGTACGCGCCCCGAATTCGGATGAGCGCGGAGCCACCAGGGGCTATATAGTAGCCCCACTGTCAAACTCCTATGGCTAAGTGAAAGTGTTAAAGCATTATAGTCCGATTGCCTAGTTCGCTGCGCTATCACCTCCTTAATGGACCAAGACGTTGGATCAAGTGTGAATATGCGTCTTCTGCGAGCACCCCCGCAATATATGCGTGGGGATGAAGCCGACGACTGCCATCTTTCAGGTTATATACATATATACATAAACGGCCGCATATGAGGTATTATAATTCTTGCAGGCACAAGTACAAAATAGCCTTTACATTTCAGCAAAACATTGTTTTCAATGGGAATACATGTCATTAGAACATAATATTCTTCGAGCACTGCGCCTCTATTGAACGAGCGCCCTCAAGAACTTCTCGGAAGTAGTGCTCGGCAGGTACTCGGCTTTGGTCCGAGTCTTGGGCTGCAATGGCGGTGGCCTCCATCTCTGCCCAGTATGTCTTGACACGGGCAAGGGCCATACGCGCACCCTCTACGCACGCCGACCTGTTCATCGCGTTGATATGCGGCACGGCACCAAGGAACTGCTGCACCAAACTAAAATAACTGTTCGGCTTTGGCCTTTCCGGCCACAGATGATCCACAACATACCTCATGGCGAGTCCGGACAATCTGTTTAGCTCGGCCCATTCGGCCAGCCGATCAGTCAATGGAAGCGGACGCTCTAGAACGTTAAATTGTGACCAGAACAACTTTTCCACCTCGCGATCCTTTTGATCTCGAAAGTGTTCGGCCGCATCAGCAGCACTCACCGCTAAGTCCAGATATGCATCCGCAGAACTCCACAGCCAGTCCAAAGGGGCGTACTTTGGATCTCCGAACTTCATCCGCAGCATAAAGGGCTTCCCAGCTGCGATGTCTCCGGCTTGACGCAGCTCCTCCTTCATCGCTCTCATTGCAAAGCGGGTGTCTTTGGCCGCCATCGTGGCCTTCTCCAGGTATGTTATCTTCACTTGATCTTCCTTTTCAGGAAGCTTGCAACGGTTAGTGGCATTCTTCAATTCCACAACCATCCTGGCTATTTCCTCCTTGCTTTGGCAGTGAGCAGCCTGTTCGGCTTTCAGCTCCTCGATTGCCTTTAGGGCAGCCGCATCACTTTTCTTGGCTTGTTCTTTGGCTCGGGCAAGTTCTGCCCGAAGGTTCTCCACGGCCGCAACTCCGTCTGCATTAATACACACGTTATAGATACTGGCATAATGCTTCTTCTTCCAATGTGTCACCGGAGAAACCACATACCTTGTGCCTCGTCAATCCGCTTGTTGAAAAGCACGATGTCGGCATCTGCCACGTCAAGCTGCCGCTTTAACTCGGCAAACTCGTCAGTCCGGCTGGCCACCGGACACTTCGCCACCTGCATATTAAGGCAGCAAAATTATACCTGGGACTATGAACCTCTGCGTGCCGTCGTCCTCGGCAGCACCCAGAGTCTTAGGGGCTACTATCTACATGGGGCGCATCTTAAAATATGCGATACTGTCAAAAAGGTACATCATTTCACGTACCTCAAAACCCGACAGCAGACTCATGACAGCTTCATGCAACCCGCTCTCCGCGGACAAAATCCTTTCAATTACCGAACCCATCAACGTACGGTACTCTTCTAAGATAGCCGCTCGCTCTAGTAGATCCCTCAGTACCTCTGACCGTGCACCAGACGGTGCCGGACTCTTTCGATGGCTCTCTTCAAAATCCGGATCCTGAGGGCTTCGGGTGGCCATATGACTAACTTCTGGCCTTTCCGGGTCAGGAGAAACCCTCCGCGACGAAACTTCGGGGTTGCCCACCTCATGAGGCGGTATGGCAGGGGGAGGCGTTCCGCTCTCCATCATCTTTGGAAAGGATCCCCCAAAGACGAGCTCTGCTGAGAAGGGCTAAGATCCGAACTACAAGATAAGTTCTTCGGTTATCTTGCTCAGGAGTAAAGCAAAGTTTTTTCTCATTATTAAGTACCCTTTTACTTACAGCTCGGTGGAGGGCTGATCCCCTTGAGGGAACAGTGCGGCCGGGGTATCCCCCAGTACAGGACCCTCTGGCGAAGATTTCTTCCCCCGTTTTAAGACCATTGTCTCCGGGTCCTCAGAGGCGGTCCTCTTCTTTCCCTGGGGAGAGGAAGTTTCGGTTCCTCCCTTCCAGCTAGCCTCCTCCATGGAGGCGGTAGCTTCCTTGTTCCCCCCTTTATCTTCTCCCGAAGGCTCTTGATAAGGCGCGATCTCCAGCATCCTGGTTAATACAGGGTCTGGCAAGGTCTCAGGGAGGGGGGCCGGACACCTGATCAACTTTGGCTTCGCTATCCACTCCTGGTTAAAGAGCAGCTTTTTTAAGGGCGATGTTGCGATAACTAAACGGATGGCGTGTTCGGATGCGGGGCTACTTACTTGGGTATCCGGACGACTGCAGCTCAGACCTGCATCCTCACTGGAGTCCGGACACATTATTTGTGGTCCGAAGAACAATTTGTACATCTCCGCGGGAGTCATGCCAAGGAAATGTTGAAGAGCTCGCGGTCCCTCTGGATTGAACTCCCACAGGTGGAGGGGACGACGTTTGCAGGGCAGGACTCGGCGAATTAACATGACTTGCGTCACCACAACCAGACTGACATCTCTCTCTACGAGATCTCGGATGCGGCTCTGCAATATGGGCACATCCTTTACTGGCCCCCAGTCTAGCCCCTTGTTGATCCATGACGTTAGTCGTGGCGGGGGACCCGAGCGAAAGACGGGTGGAGCCACCCACTTGGTACCCCTGGAAGCTGTGATATAAAACCACTCTTGTTGCCATAAGCTGGACCCCTCCTGGAAAGAGCCCTCGGGTCATGGGGTGTCAGCATTTTTGCTTATTACGGCGCCTCCGCACTCCGCGTGCCGCCCCTCGATCATCTTTGGCTCCACTTTGAAGGTCTTGAGCCACAGTCTGAAGTGAGGGGTAATACGGAGGAAGGCTTCGCACACGACAATGAACGATAAGATGTGGAGGATAGACTCCGGAGCTAAATCATGGAAGTCCAGTCCATAATAGAACATGATCCCCCTCATGAAGGGATCCGACGTGAAGCCTAGCCCTCGGAGGAAGTGAGATACGAACACGACACTCTCACCGGGCTTGGGAGTGGGAATAGCTTGCCCTTGAGCAGGCAGCCTATGCGGGATTTCGCTGGTCAGGTACCTGGCCTCCCTTAGCTTTATTACGTCTTCCTCCGTTACGGAGGAAGGCATCCACCGACCTTGAAGGTTGGGTCCGGACATAATCGGAGGTCCGAAGAGCCTAAACCTGAGCTTTGGGTGTTGGAACTCGAGGCAGGAGGCGGATTCGATTGAGGTCGAAAGAAAAGAACAGGCCTTGGTCTCTTTATAAAGAGATTGAATACCAAGAGCCCTCCTCGTGACCGTTTGGGACTTACCTCCAATCGAGGGGTCGTACCAATGTGCGCGATTGGGTTACCACGTCCGTGTTGATGAGAATCCCGTAATAAAAGGGACACAATCTCTGCTCCAACAAGACGTGCCAAGGAAACCGCCTCGCGAAACGCGCTGAGGTTGGCTGTAAAAAGAAAATGATTCGAATAAAGGCTTGGCTGTGGTGTGATGTCACGCTACGGGATACGTCAGCAGATTAGATTTGTGGAAATATTATTCTCTCTACGGTGGTATGTGGAACTTGTTTTGCAGAGCCGGACACGATCCTCGTGTTCAAAATCTTCTATGAAGTATTCGGAGGAGGAACCCGCCTTGCAATGCCGAAGACAATCTGCCACGGACTCATCGTCATTGAAGCCTGGTTCAGGCTCTTGAGGAGTCTGGATTACACTACAAAAAACACTTCCGTGATGATACGTGTTTGTCACAATGAGGTCACTTTTTTGTCATGCATGTACATCCATGACAAATTTATGATGAATCAAGATAGTGATACTGTCTTTGTCAGAGAAGTGTTCCATGACATTACCAAAATTATCATCACGGAAGTGTCCACTTCCATGACGATAAATCGCGGTCACAGAAGTGCTTTCGTCAAGGGTGACCGACACGTGGCATCCACCATAACGGAACGCCGTTAAGCTATCGGGTCGTGTTTTGGATCCGATAACCCATTAACAGCCCCGACCAATGGGAAATTTCCACGTGTAAAATTCTTATTGGCAGGACGAAACATGTGTCAGCTCGTCAGTGGGTCAGATAGGCGCCTATGATACGTTGACACGTGGCATGGCCCAACAGAGGCCCATTCCTGTGAAAAGGCCGGCCCGTTTGACTTCATCAAAAGGTGGCGGGCCGGCCCATGGAAAGCCTGTTAACGGCCTGTTCGCATATAGCCCATTTACAACCCGTTAACCCAAGGCCCGTTACGCCCTATCCGAATTAGGCCAGTAGCGTCATCTTGGCCATTCAATATGATTCCAGCCCGTTTTCACTTTTGGCCCATGTATGGCCCATGACGTCTTTCGGCCCATATGAGGCCCTAAGTAACTCTTGGCCTATTAACGGCCCGTGGTGAAACTGGCCTGTAATGAACAGTGTATCACTTTACACCCATTAACGGCCCGTGGTGAAACTGGCCCGTAATGAACGAAGTATCGCTTTATACCCATTAATGGCTGTTATTCCGTTGGGCGTTTCAGCCCATGTTATCTTCGGCCTTCTCGAGCCCATTTATTCTTGGGCTCATTTCAGATTCGTTTACTTACGGCCCGTTCTCGTCATTTTCGCTTGTGGGCCAAATTCAGCTCGTGGTTACAGTCGGCCCGTTTGTGGTCCGTTAATTCGTTGGGCCGTTTTCATAGCGTCATCAAATACGGCCTATTAACGATGGCCCGTTATGGTCGGCCCATGAACGAACGATTCCAACGCTAGCCCGTTTAAGGCCATAATGCTGCCTGTTATTGGCCCATGTTTGGCCAATCGATCATACGACCCGTAGAAGGCCCATTGTTTCTACGGCCCGTGAAGGCCCTCTTGTTTCTCGCCCGTAGAAGGCCCATCGCTTTCTGGCCCGTAGAAGGCCCATCGCTTTCTCTGCCCGTAGGAGGCCCAAAGTCACTACAATAAATATTAGCCCATGGTTATTGTGGCCTAGTTTTAAAAATAGGTTATTGCAGCCACTAGCAAACCGCGGAAAAAGAAGTGCACTGACTACAAGCAAACAAATAAACAATACAACAAGCAAATAAATAAGCAAGCAACTTATGCTAGGCTATCACGGCTATTACATATTACATCCATTGGGCATCAAAGTTCGCCACCAAAGCAAATATAGGGAACACAAGAGATATAAATGCCGCAGACAAAACAAGTCGAGAACTGAAACCACTTGAAGAGCTCAAGAAACAATATCCTGGTACCCATAATGTCGGCAAGATGCTTAGCAAGCTTATTAACTTTCTCTTGTTTGGCGCTTAAGTCCTCCAACGCTTGTTGTTGCACCGTAAAGTATGCATCTGAATTCTGCAGGACTTCCTCGGTCCTTGACTTCCTCGTCGCATAACATCGATCGATGTCTTTCAACTTGAAGTTGAGACTCAAGAAACCGAACTGATTAAGGCAACGAGTTCAAGAGCTGGTGCCAAGAAGGTAACCGATGAATTCGAACACTACATCAAGACAGGACTTTGGGGTTGTCTCAGTGTCTTCAATATAGTTTTTATCAGCTTTCTTGGATACCAACAGGGATGTCTCACTATGTTGAACCTTATTTGCATTACTTCCTTTACCATTGCATAATAGGGTACTCTTCTCCAATATTTTATCCGCGTTCTAAAAGAGAAACCAACAAACACATCTCAGGTTTACAATGTAGTATATGAAACTCATTTTGGTAAACCAGTTCAGTAGTAAGGTGGACAGGATAACAACATGAAACAAACATATATCTATGTAGTATGGTCATGGTATGGTCTATATCATTCTAGTTTATGTTGCCAAATCAAGATAGATACAGTTCGAATCATATCTATTTAAGACAAAGCAGCATAGACAACATATAAGTGTGGGAAACTACACAACAATAACAACACCTGTAATGTGCATGGCATGAGAACATAACTGTTTATTCAATTGAAACTGAAATCAACATAGAGCAAGTTACAACAGAAGCGGCCAAACATGTTGAAGAAACATGTTTAAAACATACTGCTTATGCCATTGGAGTTTCAATTGCATCCTTCAAATTTGAAATTAGTTGGTATCGATGAATCTGATGATGCAAGAGCAAAGTAGTATGAACCATAGCTACGGAACCTGACACGAGAACAATTAGTCTTACGCTTTAAGAGTTGACTTGGGTTCGGAGTGGTGGTCCTCGTGATTTGGGCACTTCAGCTTGCCTTACTAACTGCTTCGTGTTTGGGTGCTCTGTGGTGGAGACGGTGTTGTGTCAACGGGAACTGGGTGTCTATCTGCTGGGGTTGGGGTTAGAAGGGTGTAGCTGGTTCTCTGTCCAACTGGGTAGGGGTACAATCTGCATGAGTGTGGGTTATGTGTGGTGGGGCTGGTTCTTGGGCAAGTACAACCTTGGTTCTATCTGCATCGACAGGTAGCACGATCTTTTTTGAAGACCGTGTTTTTACTCCCACAGATACTGCCATCACCCCCTCCAATTGAAATGGCTGATAAACAAGAAAAGTAATTGAATGTACAGACATTGTAAGATAGACAGGTGCAATGCATAGTAGGGAAGGAAATAGGGCATGAAATAATTCACATTTATGTTGTCTAAGCAAACAGAATAGCAGGACATAATTTCACATATATGATGGCTAATTAAATAGGATAACATGACACAATTTCACATGTATAATGGCTAACTAAACATGATAGAATGACATACTTCAAAATACGATGACTATGTAAACAGGATGACATGATATAACTATACGATGTGTCTATTAAAGTGGTTGGCATGCCATAAATCACAAACATGTCGTCGATGGAAACATGATGGCATGATATAATTCATGGATAGAATGACATAATTTAAAATATGATGACTATGTAAACATGATGAGATGATATAACTATATTATGTCTTTAGAAAATGGGTTGGCATGCCATAATTCAGATAAATGCTGTCTATGTAAACATCATGGCATGACATAATTCAAATATATGATTTATATACTAAGGAAGTGAGCAGAGGGCAGTCGCATATATGATGTGTCAACTAAGGAGATGGCATTCAATATTGTGTATATGATGTAAAACTAAGCATTGCAATACAGCATATGCATTATATGAGTAATATAACCCTGCCAAGTTTGAGCATACACCTCGGGGGATAATAGGACTGGTCATCGCCTCTCAATTCTCCTCTGAAGAGCTATCTGTAACCAGCAAGATATCTGCTTCAGCAGTAGCATTGTCCGCTCAAGACCTTGTTTTCACTCCAGATTTCTCCATCACCAATTCAAATGGCTGATGCAGGAAGAGCAGTTGAATATACAAACATTGTCGACAAAAGCAATGAGAAATACAAAAAAAGGACGGCATGATATAATTCACATATATGAGGCTTGCCTAAACAGCATGGCATTGCATAATTCACATACATAATGCCTTGCAACAAGATAACATTGCATAATTCACATATATAATGTCCTGCAACAAGATGGTCATCTGTCTCTGAATCCTCCTCTGAGGAGCTATCGGTAACCAGCAAGACATGCGCTTCTTCAGATAGCATTGTCTGCTCTGAAGACCTTGTTTCCACTCCAGATTTTTCCATGACCATGCCAAATGGCTGATGCACAGGAAGAGTAATTGAATGTACTAAAATTGTTGACAAATTTAACACGTAATAAAAAAATGATGGCATGATATAATTCACATATAAGATGACTGGCTAACCAGGGTGGCATTGCAAAATTCACATATATGATGTCTGGCTTGACAAGATGGCATTGCATGATTCACATATACGATAAAGAAACTAAACAGATGGCATTGACAGAAAGCATGTCTAAACTAAGCAGATGACATCTGTAATGTATACAATAAGCAATGCAAGGCACCATATGCATGATATTACCAACATCAGCATGCCAAGTTAGAGCGAAGACCTCATGGGGTAAATAGGAGTGGTCTTCTCCTTCTGAATCCCCCTCATAACAGTTATCTTCCTCTTGATTACGATCCGAAATGGGTGGAGGGGGGATACCTTTGCGCCCACCATGGAACGTCATCTACATGACATTTTATTGCCACGCAAGGCTCGTCTCTTTTGCTCTACATGATCAGTTCCATTGTGTACAATAACTGGCATGCATAGGAATAAAACATAGTGAGATTATGTAAGGAGTTGAAAGCACAAGTGCTCCCTGGGTGGTTTTGGTAATTAATGTCAACATATCTCTTGTTGGACTAACACTTCTACCTAGTATGTTTCGATAATTTCAACAATGGAGTGGCATGGACTAAAGGATGTGGAACCCCTTCAAGATGCTAAGGACAAAGGATTGGCTCAAGCTTCAAGATCAAGACCCTACATTTTCTATTTTAGTGATCCAAGATCACATTGAGTCTATAGGAAAAGCCAATACTATCAAGGAGGGATGAGGTGTTGCTTAATGAGCCTCTTGCTTCATGTGCTTAGTGATATGCTCCAAAACCCTCAACTATATTCCCACATCCACATATGACCTAAACCAAAATTCAAACTCGGCCCCACCGATTCTTTCTATCCAGCGCCACCGAGTTTCACATGTCATAGCCACTGCCACAAACCCTAGCAAATCGGTCTCACCGATAGGGATCTCGGTCTCACCGAGATGGGATTGTAATCTCACTGTGTATGTCCATTGACAAAATTGGTCTCACCGAGTTTGAGCAATCGGTATTACCGAGATTACAATGCAAACTCTCTGGTTAGGTTATTATAAAAATCGGTCCCATCGAGTTTGTGTAATCGGTCTCACCAAGTTTGCTTGATCAACTATCTGGTTAGCCTATTACCAAAATTGGTCCCACCGATTTTGTGTAATCGGTCACACCGAGATTACGTTATGCCCTAACCCTAACCATATCGGTCCTACCGAGTTGCATCCCAGTCCCACCGAAAATCCTAACGGTCACTAGGTTTGCCGAATCGGTCCGACCGAGTTTAACCATTCGGTCCCATCGAGTTTGGCAGATTGTGTGTAACGGTTAGATTTTGTGTGGAGGCTATATATACCCCTCCACCCACTCTTCATTCGTGGAGAGAGCCATCAGAACATATCTACACTTCCAATACACATGTTCTGAGAGAGAACCACCTACACTTGTGTTGAGCTCAAGATATTCCATTCCAACCATATGAATCTTGATCTCTAGCCTTCCCCAAGTTGCTTTCCACTCAAATCTTCTTTCCACCAAATCCAAATCATGTGAGAGAGAGTTGAGTGTTTGGGAGACTGTCATTTGAAGCACAAGAGCAAGGAGTTCATCATAAACACACCATTTGTTACTTCTTGGAGAGTGGTGTCTCCTAGATTGTCTAGGTGTCACTTGGGAGCCTCCGACAAGATTGTGGAGTTGAACCAAGGAGTTTGTAAGGGCAAGGAGTTCGCCTACTTCGTGAAGATCTACCGCTAGTGAGGCAAGTCCTTCGTGGGCGACGGCCGTGATGGAACAGACAAGGTTGCTTCTTCGTGGACCCTTCATGGGTGGAGCCCTCCGTGGACTCGCGCAACCGTTACCCTCCGTGGGTTGAAGTCATTATCAACCTGGATGTACGATAGCACCACCTATCGGAACCACGCCAAAAACATCAGTGTCTCCAATTGCGTTTGAATACTCCAAACCCTTCCCTTTACATTCTTGCAAGTTGCATGCTTTACTTTCCGCTGCTCATATACTCATTGCATGCTTGCTTGATATGTATTGTGTGTGTTAAATTTGTGCTTAAACTCCACGTAAACATAAGAATATTAAAAACTGCAACTTTTGGCACTTAGTGTCTAATCACCCCCCCCCCCTCTAGACACCTCTTCGCGATCCTTTCAATTGGTATCAGAGTATTGGTCTCCATTGCCTTGGTTTAAAAACCTTTGGAGGAAGATGGATGTGTCTACTTTGGGAAGTCTTAGACATAGAGTGCCTATTCTTGATGGAGAATATTTTCATGAGTGGAAAAATGAAATGCTTGAGATTTTCAATGAATATCATTTGAACAAGTACATTGCTTGCCCTTGTGCACCTCATATTGATCCTTTGCACCCCACACTAGATGAAGATATTGACATGATTCGTAATCTTAGAACCGTTGAGCTCATCATTAGAGGATTGCCCAAAAATTTGATTGCTAGTTTGCCTACTCTTGATTGTGCCTATACTATATGGAAATTTCTTGAGGAACGATTTCCTGATTATTCCTTAAAAAACTTAGACGAAATTCTCCATAAGTCTATTGCTTTGAGTAAGATGAACTCTAGTGATCCTAGTTTTGGTGATTGTCTGTTTGAGCTTACCAATCTCATGAGTGCTAAAGGAAATGTTGGAATCATTAGCAATATCATATCCGAAGCTATTAGAATTCATAAAGGTAACCACTTTGATGATCATTTATCTAATGAATTACCCTCTCTAGGAATTGATCAATCACAAGATGATGTTGAACATGGATACTATGATGAAGATGATAATAGTGACTATGATCTTGATGATGCAATGAGACATTTTGGTCTTATGGCAAATCTTCATGGCTACATGGCTGGAGGAAAGGAATGGATCCTTGATAGTGGATGTACTGATCATATGACCGGAGATGAAGATATGTTCCTTGAGCTTGCTGAAAACGACGGCCCTCGAAAATATGTCACTTTTGGTGATAACTCAAAGGGTAAGGTGGTTGGCCTTGGTAAGGTGGCCATCTCACATGATAGCTCCATACAAAATGTCATGCTCGTTGAATCCCTTGGATACAATTTACTTTCAGTTTCTAGACTTGCGGATTTCGGTTTCAATGTCTTATTCACTGAAGTAGATTGCCAAGTGTTTCGTAGAGACAATCATAAAATGGTCTTTACCGGTATACGTAGAGGAGATCTTTACATTGTTGATTTCACTAAAAGGGCTCAACCTAAAACTTGCTTAATTGCTAAATCTTCTAAAGGCTGGTTGTGGCATAGAAGACTAGGTCATGTTGGAATGCGAAATCTTGATAAGCTTATTAAAGGTGATCATATCCTTGGAATAAAAGATGTCATATTTGACAAGGATAGACTTTGTAGTGCTTGTCAAGCAGGGAAACAAGTTGGAGGAAGTCACGGCGCGAAGAACATTATGACCACAAGAAGACCACTTGAGCTACTTCACATGGATCTCTTTGGTCCAAATGCCTACAAGAGTCTCGGTGGTAACTCATTTGGTCTAGTCATAGTTGATGATTTTTAAAGATTTACGTGGGTGTTCTTTCTTGATGACAAGTCGCAGGTCCAAAAGATCTTCAAAAACTTCGCTAGGAAGGCCCAAAATCAGTTTGATGTGAAGATTAAGAAGGTTCGGAGCGACAACGGAACGGAGTTCAAGAACGCAAACGTGGACACCTTTCTTGACGAAGAAGGGATTTCACACGAGTTCTCGGCTACGTACACACCTCAACAAAATGGAGTTGTTGAGAGGAAGAACCGAACTCTTATCGAGATGGCAAGAATGATGCTTGATGAGTACAAAACGCCAAAGCACTTTTGGGCGGAAGCGGTTGATACAGCTTGTCATGCGACAAATCGCTTGTATCTTCACAAGCTACTCGGCAAGACGGCATACGAGCTCCTCACCGGTAACAAACCCCAAGTTGGATACTTTCTAGTATTCGGCTCAAAGTGCTGCATTCTTGATAAGCATCGTTGTTCTAAATTTGCTCCTAAATCTCATGAAGGTTTCCTACTTGGTTATGGCTCAAACTCTCACACTTACCGTGTCTACAACAATTTCACCCGAGAGGTTGAAGAGACGGTGGATGTGAAGTTTGATGAATCTAACGGCTCGCAAGTAGAGCAATTGCCAATTGATGTAGGAGACAAAGACCCTTCGGAAGCAATTCAAGACTTGTCCATTGGCAAGATTCGTCCAACGGAAATGAAGGAGAGTACCTCGTCCGTCCAACTGGAAGCTTCTACCTCACGACAAGGTGAACCAAGAGTTGATACGCAAGCATCCACAAGTGGGACACGCCAAGATGAATAAAATGAGGAAGTATACCAAGATGAACATCAACAACCTCCTTCTCCACCATGACAAGAGAACGACAACGTCAACAATGAAGAAGGCCAAGAACAAGATGAAGAGGATGTTCCACCCCGACCCAAGCAAAATCTTTCACGAGTTCGAGCAAGAATTGCCAATGATCATCCCGTCGAGCAAATCTACAAAGATATCCAAACCGGGAGAATCACTCACTCTAAAACTCGTTTAGCTAACTTTTGTGAACATTACTCATTCATCTCTAGCATTGAACCTATGAAGGTTGAAGAAGCATTGGAGGATCCGGATTGGATAAACGCTATGCATGAAGAGCTACACAACTTTGAGAGAAATCAAGTGTGGACATTGGTCGAGAAGCCCGACAACAACCACAACATCATTGGTACCAAATGGGTGTTTCGCAACAAGCAAGATGAAGATGGACAAGTGGTTCGCAACAAAGCACGTCTAAATCGCCCAAGGCTACACACAAGTTGAAGGTATGGACTATGGTGAGACATATGCTCCCGTTGCTAGACTTGAGTCCATTCGCATCTTACTTGCCTATGCTAATCACCATGATATCACCTTATACCAAATGGACATTAAAAGTGCTTTTCTAAATGGCAAAATTGAGGAGGAAGTTTATGTTAAGCAACCTCCCGGCTTTGTCAATCCTAAGAAACCTAATCATGTTTACAAACTTCACAAAGCCCTTTATGGCCTTAAACAAGCTCCTAGAGCATGGTATAAATGCTTGACCAAGTTCCTTACTGAAAAAGGCTTTGAAATTGGTAAAATTGATTCTACTCTTTTTACTAAAAGGGTTAATGGAGAACTATTTGTGTGCCAAATTTATGTTGATGATATCATATTTGGTTCAACTAACCCTCATTTTAGTGAGAAGTTTGGAAAGCTAATGTCGGAGAAGTTTGAGATATCTATGATGAGTGAACTCAAATTCTTCCTCGGTTTGCAAATCAAGCAAACTAAGGAAGGTACCTTTGTCTCTCAAACGAAGTACACCAAAGACTTATTCAAGAAGTTCAATATGCAAGAATCCAAAGGTATGACTACACCCATGCCTACTAGTGGACATCTTGATTTGACCAAAGATGGTGAACCGGTTGATCAAAAGGTTTATCGCTCTATGATTGGTTCATTGTTATATCTATGTGCCTCTCGTCCCGATATTATGCTAAGTGTGTGCAGGTGTGCACGATATCAAGTTGCTCCTAAAGAATGTCATCTTAAGGCTGTGAAAAGGATAGTGAGATACTTAATCCATAAACCAAATTTTGGCATTTGATATCCTAAGAGGTCCTCTTTCGATCTTGTTGGCTATTCCGATTCGGACTATGCCGGAGACAAGGTTGATAGAAAGTCCACTTCGGGTACTTGTCAATTCCTTGGTAGATCTCTTGTGTCTTGATCTTCCAAGAAACAAAACTCGGTATCCTTATCCACCGCCGAAGCAGAATACATTGCCGCTGGTTCATGTTGTGCTCAACTACTTTGGATGACCCAAACTCTTAAAGATTATGGGATATATGTGAAACATGTTCCATTGCTATGTGACAATGAAAGTGCTATTAAGATTGCTCAGAATCCCGTGCAAAATTCTCGAACTAAGCATATTGAAGTTCGTCATCATTTCATTCGAGATCATGTTGCCAAAGGGGACATTAACCTAAAGCATGTTCGCACCGATAAGCAATTGGCAGATATATTCACTAAACCACTTGATGAGAAAGTGTTTTGCAGGTTGAGAGGTGAATTGAACATCATTGATGCTTCAAACTTGGAGTAGGAACTCCATTTAATACATGCGGGGCATGAGCCTATGACTAATCCTTGATATTTCTCTTATGATGCTATTCATATGTCTTGGATATATTTGTACCTTGCATGTAATCTAACCCGTGTAGGTACTTGGTTGAATCTAAATCTATGAGGTTGCAACTCACTCACATCTTGAGCAATCTCTACATCACCAAGTCTCTACACAATGGTGGCTGACGACAAGGAAGCACGAAACCTTTCAAACATATCTTTTGACAAATTCTATGTTGAATCCTATAATTGTCATTTTGGATACACAAGTGCTCTTCCTTGCAAGACTAACCCATGTAGGTAGATGAACTCAAACTCCAAGCGGTGCTCCAAACTCTTGATGAACTACGTCAACCTTGAGCAACCCACACAAGTTCAACTACATGAGCAAGATCAACACCACCACCCAAGGTATGTTATTCCATCTTAGAGAAGCTTTACTCCAAGTCATGGGTCGAAGCAACTCGACAAGATGTGAATACATCAAGATGCTTAAACGAAAAATGGTAACCCCATTTTGAGCTTAAACGATGAGTATGACCTATGATCAAGTGCTCTCACTTGACTCCTAAGTCAATATACTCTAATATAGGTGACTTTGTCTCCGCCCAACTCTAGATGAAGTTCTCTTGTGTTCTTTTCTGTGTTATTGCATTTGTCTCTTGCATATTTGTTTCCCCTTTAAAAAAACTTCATCTAGATCTTTTAGTTTCTTTTCTTTGCTTTTTGTTCGGCATTTTCTGCACCCAATTCATTGCAAATCTTTCAGTTAATTCCTTGCATATCCTTGTGAGATTTTACTTGTCTAGTGAGCTAAGGTGACAAGTGGTTTCACTCTGATGAACTCGGTCACACCGGTTTGTTCTCTTCGGCTCAACCGAAACCTTTCGGTGCAACCGAAGCACACAACTCGGAGCCACCGATTTCACCACAGGAACACCAACTTGCCACTTATTCCTGATTTCTGTTTGCTCCAGCTCCACTCAATGATTCGTGTCCTCTACCAGCATCATATTATACATGCTGCTTTGCTCTGTGACTCAAGGACCAACCCATTTGTATCACATGTCCAGAAGAGCCCTTCTTGGAAATTGATGTCAAAGGGGGAGAGAGAGAGAGATCACATCAAAGCTTAATCTTTCCTATAGGGGGAGAATACTCAGGGGGGAGAGAAAGTAATATCATCAATGACCCCAGATGCTTGGTGTTCAAGAGGAGAGATGTCACATGTCTTCAAGAGGGGAAAGACATGTTTGTTTGCTTGCTTTAGCTCAAGCTCTGTTGTTTCTTTTCTGTTGCTCTGATTTTCTGTTCCCTATCTTCTCCCAATATCCCATGCAGATTCAGGGGGAGCAAGACATCTAAGGGAAGGAAATCTCTGATTTTATTGCATATCTTTACTTTTGGGGACATGTCTATATCCAATGTAGTACTTAGTACTCACTCTACATGTCATCCCAGTCTTGGTTCTCTTGTGGTTTCTCTTGTTTGCTCTGGTTAGTAGGTGTATCTGTGTTATTTAACCTTGTTTGCGCAGGTTCATCCCACCCTAAGCCAACTCAAGACCACAAGGTAAGTATATGCATCTCAGTCATGTGAATGAGAAATTCTTGCTGATGTACATACTGTTTGCAAGGACTCATGAGCATGAAGGTACATTTCTCATATTCACATCATTTGCTCTGATGCATATAGCCAAGATACATGTAACACATTGCTTACTCTGTCATGCTTATGCATTCACATGCTCCTATATTCAATATTCACATGATTGCATACATGTAGGGGGAGCCTATGCTTGTTACATGTCTTTCCAAAGATTTACTTGCTATTCTCTATATCTTTATCTAAAGCTTTGATGTGTGTTGTCATCAATTACCAAAAAGGGGGAGATTGAAAGCACAAGTGCTCCCTGGGTGGTTTTGGTAATTAATGTCAACATATCTCTTGTTGGACTAACACTTCTACCTAGTATGTTTCTGATAAGTTCAACAATGGAGTGGCATGGACTAAAGGATGTGGAACCCCTTCAAGATGCTAAGGACAAAGGATTGGCTCAAGCTTCAAGATCAAGAACCTAAATTTTCTATTTTAGTGATCCAAGATCACATTGAGTCTATAGGAAAATCCAATACTATCAAGGAGGGATGATGTGTTGCTTAATGAGCCTCTTGCTTCATGTGCTTAGTGATATGCTCCAAAACCCTCAACTATATTCCCACATCCACATATGACCTAAACCAAACGTCAAACTCGGCCCCACCGATTCTTTCTATCCGGCGCCACCGAGTTTCACATGTCATAGCCACTGCCACAAACCCTAACAAATCGGTCTCACCGATAGGGATCTCGGTCTCACCGAGATGGGATTGTAATCTCACTGTGTATGTCCATTGCCAAAATTGGTCTCACCGAGTTTGAGCAATCGATACTACCGAGATTACAGTGCAAACTCTCTGGTTAGCTTATTATCAAAATCGGTCCCATCGAGTTTGTGTAATCGGTCTCACCGAGTTTGCCTGACCAACTCTCTGGTTAGCTTATTACCAAAATCGGTCCCACCGAGTTTGTGTAATCGGTCACACCGATATTACGTTATGCCCTAACCCTAACCATATCGGTCCTACAGAGTTGGATCTCAGTCCCACCGAAAATCCTAACGGTCACTAGGTTTGCTGAATCGGTCCGACCGAGTTTAACCATTCGGTCCGACCGAGTTTAACCATTCGGTCCCACCGAGTTTGGCAGATTGTGTGTAACGGTTAGATTTTGTGTGGAGGCTATATATACCCCTCCACCCACTCTTCATTCGTGGAGAGAGCCATCAGAACATATATACACTTCCAATACACATGTTCTGAGAGAGAACCACCTACACTTGTGTTGAGCTCAAGATATTCCATTCCAACCATATGAATCTTGATCTCTAGCCTTCCCCAAGTTGCTTTCCACTCAAATCTTCTTTCCACCAAATCCAAATCCTGTGAGAGAGATTTGAGTGTTGGGGAGACTATCATTTGAAGCACAAGAGCAAGGAGTTCATCATCAACACACCATTTGTTACTTCTTGGAGAGTGGTGTCTCCTAGATTGGCTAGGTGTCACTTGGGAGCCTCCGACAAGATTGTGGAGTTGAACCAAGGAGTTTGTAAGGGCAAGGAGATCGCCTACTTCGTGAAGATCTACCGCTAGTGAGGCAAGTCCTTCGTGGGCAACGGCCGTGATGGAATAGACAAGGTTGCTTCTTCGTGGACCCTTCGTGGGTGGAGCCCTCCGTGGACTCGCGCAACCGTTACCCTCCGTGGGTTGAAGTCTCCATTAACGTGGATGTACAATAGCACCACCTATCGGAACCACGCCAAAAACATACGTGTCTCCAATTGCGCTTGAATACTCCAAACCCTTCCCTTTACATTCTTGCAAGTTGCATGCTTTACTTTCCGCTGCTCATATACTCATTGGATGCTTGCTTGATATGTATTGTGTGTGTTAAATTTGTGCTTAAACTCCACCTAAACTTAAGAATATTAAAACTGCAACTTTTGGCACTTAGTGTCTAATCACCCCCCCTCTAGACACCTCTTCTCGATCCTTTCAGGAGTGCATGCACAAATCCAGAGTGATGGTAGCAAACTGTGGATAGACCCAAAACCAATGATAGCAGGCAGATAATAGCTTTAGTTAAAAAATACAGATAATGGCTCCTTTAATGTTTGTTTGCACCCAACATGAAACTCGTAGTAGACACCGGAGATTAACCAGATAGTAGACAGAAATTACTGATTGCTGCCCCAATATGTACCCCACAACCATTTAAAAACTCAAGTTTCAGCATTAGTTCAGACCTGACTCGGAGTCTAATAGGTGAACATGACGATAATGTAGCATGTCATCATATTAAGCGACGCATAACGTAAGCAGAAACAGAAGAGTGCGACCTATCTTGCGGACCCGTGTAGTCCTCAAGGTCATCTGCTCAGTTGATGATGGTAATGCAGTTGCCGTGGCTGCCGGCGGCAGGGAAGAAGATCTGAGGCGGCGAAAGACAGTCTGGAGAGCGGATCCCTGCTGTGGTGAACCTGTCGGATTTCGGGTTCCGGCAGACCCTTGAGGTTCGAACTCTGGGGTGCGCGCGGAGATTACACCTCCTACCTATCTACACCCCTCCGCCTCGCAAAGATCTAAGCTATCGAAAGAACAGCACAAGAGACACAAGGTTTATACTGGTTCGGGCCACCGATGTGGTGTAATACCCTACTCCAGTGTGTGGTGGTGGATTGCCTCTTGGGCTGATGATGATGAATAATACAAGGAAGAACAGCCTCGCGAGGGTCTGCTCTTGGCTGGGGCGATGAACTGCTAGGAGGAGTTCAGCCGCCCTTCTCTCTCTCTGTCTGTTGCCTATGCCTTTCTAACTGATTGCCGGGTTGCTAGATGCTAGGTGCCTCTACCCTGGGGGTGGCTAGTCCTATTTATAAGCAAAGGCCCTGGGCCTCTTCCCAAATATTGAGCGGGAAGGGCGCCAACACTTGGCCATTTTGAAGGGGAACATCTGGCACACTTATCCTGACTAAAGTTGGTCCTCGCCTGCTAAAGGCTCTGGTGGTGACGCCGGCCTGGGCTCCACAATGACTTCCTCCCCACCGTTGGACTGGTGTTGGTCTCGTTGCACCGAAACGGGTGCCTTTGCTTGATGCTCTTGCCTGCGCTTGCTCCCTTTGCACCAAAGAGGAAAGGAGGACACTGCGCGGGATGGCGCCCGCCTGGCGCCCTTGGTCGTCATGGCTTGCGTCATGGGCACCTCGTGAGGTACTCCGCCTTGATCTCTCCGCCTCCTCGTGAGCCAGCCTGATGAGGCCGTGCCTGAGGAAGCTCCGCGTCGTCCGCCCCGTGAGGCTTGGCCCCTCGCGAGGGTCTTGGGTCTTGTGTTGATGAAGATGGGCCGTGCTGGGCCCCCCTTCGAGCCACGCCGCAGGCCGCAGGTAGGCAAGTCTGGGGACCCCCGTTCCCAGAACGCCGACAGAACCCTTTCGTCGTTGGAGCAGCTGAGCTGGGGTGGAACACAGCGCCGCAGGAGCAGGACAAACCACACAAGGTTTTATTTGACACATATCTTTAACAGAAGTAATTGAGTAAGGGCTTGTTTGAATTTGAGGATTCTAACAATGCAGGGATAGGAAATAGACAGGAATAGGATAGGAATGCATGTGCAAAACAGAGAATTTAAAAACATAGGATTTCTGCCAATCTGGGTGTTTGATTCACAACAATTGGAAGACCACAAGATGCAAAGAAGCATGGTGAGATTAAGTCAAACCACAAGAAAATGTACGGTTATAATGCTATTACGCTACTATCTCTTAGTCGTGTGCTTCATGAATAGGAATTTGAAAAGCAGGACAAGTGAAAATTAAAATTCCTAAATTTTTTCTTTCAAGGAGACACTAAAGGAACAAATCCGTGTGCTCTGTGGACAATATATATATAACATGTAGAGTAAAAAAGAGATGCAACAAGTGTACAACCTCTTTGGCGAAGCCATATCGATCTCAGCGTGATTGGGTTGGCCGGTGAGGATACTCCGACTGACTTTGTTCTCGGAGGAGGGGATGAAGATCTTAGGCGTCTGGAGATGGAGCCCAAGGTACTGCTCCGCTGTGATGGAGGGTTTCATCGTTGGAGCAGCTCCGATGAGTTGTACGACGCCGAGGCTGAAGCAGGACAAGAGAGACAACGAACAACGTTAACCTGAGTGGAATTCTAATAGCATCTCCAATACATGACGTAAAATACATAACCACAAAGTGCTAGATGTAAAATACATCAGCCGCTCATCTCTGAACTTAACTGTCGAAACTGAATTTAACTGTCGAAACTGAACTTAACTGTCGAAACTAAACTTAACTGCCGAAACTGAATTTTGCTCTCAAAACTGAACGCACTAGCAAGGTGAGGCTACACGTCGGTAGACTGACTTTTTCATCTCTAGTCAGTTGATTTTGCAGCCGTTGGATACGAAATCAAGGGCCTGCGGTTCATCTTCAACCTCCACCCCCTTGAGCCGGCCAAACAGCAGCCCCCGCCACCAAGCCAAGCGGTGCGCCGCCCGCCGCCCAAAACACTCCCCACCGCCGGTCCGCCGCCGACCCGCCATCCCTCTAGGCCCCCGTGCCGAGCTTTTTCTCCGCGATCCCCACGCCATCGCCCCACCACCGCCACCACCGCCCCCATCTTGAACCCTAAGATAGATAGTGGGTACCTCTCCGTGAGCCCCCCCTGTTGCGGCTGGTTCTTCCTTCACCTCGTGAGCCCCCACCCCTCAAAATCGACTAACCCAAAAGTCGATTCAGTCGATCAAGTGTAGCTAATCGAGCAGCATCGCAAGCAAGAGCAAGAGCGAGAGCAGCAGCGCGAGCAAGAGCAATAGCAAGAGCAGACCAGGCAGGGGACCGAGAGCAAGAGCAAAGCAGCAGCGTGAGCGAGAGCTAAAGCAGCAGCAGGTCCTACTGATGTGGACGTCGCCGCCGAGGGAGCGACACCATGGAGGAAGTGGCCCGCGACGCCGCCGTGGATGGAGCCGCGCCGTGTCGGCTCGGGACCGAGCGCCGGCAGCACCATGAGATCGAATCAAGAAGAAAATGCGGCGATTAGTGTACAACCTCTTTGGTGGCGCCGATTAGGCCGCAGCTTCATCCGAGGAAACTGTGATGATGATGCTCTTCTGGTGGTGCAGGTGAAGACGGCGATGTGGGAATGGAGGTGGCGCGAAAGACGAGGGGAACATCGGGGCAGCTCCTTGGAGGTGGAGTACGGGGTGGCTGAACCGGCGGGATGATGAGATCGACGATGGATCCTCATCCGGTACGGTGGATGAGGGACGTCGAGGTGTTGCTGTGGACGACGTCGTTGGGGAAGAGGCTCCGGCTGGGTGGCGGACGGAGCAGGGTGTGGGGTTTCGTCGCGGGTTTTCGTGGCCTCGGTGTACTAATTGGTGGGCGAGATGGGATGGCGGTGGGGAACCATGGCTTAGAGACGCGCTTGTCCGAAATGTGGGGTAAGTTACGAAAGTACCCCCACCGATTTGAGGCGGTTCTTTCGGTTCAGGGTACCACGGGCATTTCGCGTGTCGGGATTTCACAGAGGTGGGAGTTTTCGCGCGTTGTAATTTTGGAATAGCAAGGCGCGGGTTGAGATGGAGGAGTTGTCGGAGCACAACGAGACAAAGATATATCTTAAAATATTTCGGGCTAACAAGGCGCGGGTTGAAGAGGCGGGAGTTTTGCAGCACGATAGACAGAGATGCTAGCTTGAGTTTTCGGCATAACAAGGCGCGGCTTGAAATTTCGGAAGAACAAGCTTAACGTGTACCCAAAAAAATATAATTTGCACGTCAACACGCACAACACACACACAAACACCATTTAGAATAGAGTAAGGTACACGTGCATTGCACGCATGAGATTTGGCAACCAAATTATGAATAAATACCACATTACAGCATGCAACCTTTGAGTCATATATGCATGATGTAGATGTTCGTTTAATTCTTATAGTTCATTTCATTCAAAATCATCTAGTTTTCATAAGAAAGCTAATCTATTTTAAGATTCATGGAATTGTGCGTCGTAAGACATAAAGTAAAAACAAATAATGGCAAATCATGTAGAAAAACATTTGGGCAATTCTGATATGGAAGATTCTAGAACAAATAAGAATTGCTTGTGTTTTGATGTTTGTGCATTATGCTTAAGTTCAACCATGGAGTCTTCTAGATTATACATGTGGCGAAATCTGGTGGAATCTAGATGATATCCAACGGCTAGTAGTGCTCAAATTTGCCATCTTTGGACCATCGGATTCACCTCATCCAACGACCATCTTTCAAAGTTAAAGTTACCCGCACACAATATAAAAAAATTATATAATATAATATATATATAGGGGTATAGATATAGATATGTGATGCAAAAGCCGCCCATCATCTCCAATTAGAATAGAATGTCCATGCACATATGCGACGTGGCCAAATGATGTCTGCCATCGGTATCTCAAATTCAAATCAGTCTGACCTTGTTCAATGTGTATACATTACAACGTGCTCGTTTCCAAACCACACCGCACAGGTCTCCGTTATATTCATGCATGCATGGGTTTCAAACATCAGGATCTCTTATTCAAATATTTGAATTCAACTTTACATTGATTGTGACCTCACCTATTCAGCTATTCTTTTACACCCACATAGTAGTCTTCTCTTTATAATTGTACCACTAACTTTCTCTCGTGCATGCATGCACACACACTACCAGTCGGCATTATCCATCGCACGCATGCAATCTTTTTCTTCAGGTCGGTCTCCCATGAAGGCACACACTAACACACATCCCCCTCTCCATCATATCGGGCATTTTTATCTCTCACGCGTGCATGCGCAACGATTGATGTTCATCTATGTATGTGTGTATATAGCTAGGTCTTTCATAGTTTTCCACACAAACCGATCAATCAATATATCCAGTGAGGTCTCACCCTCTTTCCCACGTCCACATTGATCAATTTAAACCTCTCTATATGGGATTAACATATATAGCTAATACACCACATTAATTATGTATCCAACGTCCCCCTCTCATCATCCATGCCTTCCGCTTCATCTCTCATACGCGTGCACTATGGCGAAGACAGGGGCAGTAAGGGCCCTGCCCCCCTCCCCCCTAACATCACTATATATCAAGGCTAATATGAATGTGATCATTAGACAATTGCTGCTAAAGATGGTTTGAGTTCATGAATTGACCCTCCTCGTAAAGGATTAGCAATGCTTGGCCCCCTAGCTCATTTATTTTTCATGGCTCCGCCACTGCGCATCAGCGCACGTGTTCCCCCCTCTCTCTAAATATCGATCTCGCACTTGTGCATTCCTTCATAGTCTCCCTCCACTCGGCCCCTCGCACCATCTTCTAGCCCCCCACCGGATTTTGCCACATGTACAATCTAGCAGACTCCATGGTTGAACTTAAGCATAATGTACAAACGTCAAAACAATAGTGGTTCTCTTTTGTTCTAGAATCTTCCGTATCATAACTGCCCAAACTTTTTTTCTAGTTGAATTGCCATTATTTGTTTTTACTTTATGCTTTACAACGCACAATTCCATGAATCATAAAATAGATTAAGGGCTTCTTTGATTCAAAGGATTCTCAAAGGAATTTTGGAGGATTCTAATCATTAGGAATTTTTCCTATCTTGGTTGTTTGATTCGTAGGATTGTAAACCATAGGAATTTTCCCATATGATTCATTAGATTTCATAGGAAACATCCCATCCACTCAAACCTCTTTGAAAGAATCATGTGTTTTTTCTATGCACAATCAAACACTCATACAATCCTGTAGGATTCAAGACGACATTCCACAATAATCCCATGTTTACCTATTCCCGTGTTCTTAGATTTTTTATAAAACTAATTGATTTTGAATGAGATGAACTATAAGAATTAAACGAAGGGCTACATCAGGCATATATGACTCAGAGCTTACATGCTATAGTGTGGTATTTATTCATAATTTGGTTGCAAAATTTGATGCGTGCAATGCACGTGTACCTTACTAGTACTTCGAGTATGTGCAAAACACGTAAATTAGAATACCAATGGCACGCTACACAGTGTCTCTCTTATAGTTCATGAAGCCACGTGGCACATGTGTAGGCGTTGTCGCGACCTCCTTGCGTGGATTGATCACGGTGACGTGCTGCTGGTTCCAGAAGAATGTACTCGTCCTCCCTGAGCCATACTGGAGGTACATGCATGAAGCGAAGATGTGCACGCACGCCATGCACGCACTCATTCCTCGCACGCACACGCGGGTACACGGGCGGACGCAATTTTGTACCAAGATCCAACCCATGTGATAATTTGACGCGTGTAAAGTCGTTCACTTCATTGATGCTCAATTAATACAGCGCATGCAAATTGAGTGGACGTGAGGGCGGAGGAAAGACATTATTACTCCATTGCGCGCATGCGAGTAGTTAAATCATGGGTTGCTGGTAGTAGTACTTCCATTGTTATCCTTCGTATTTTGTGCCAATTTTTTACAGTAACATAATATTTACGCATTTGAGCAGTGTAGTACTTGAAATTTATGTTCCACTAAACTCATCGGGAGCCGTTTCGGGCCTCGAAACCAAAACCATCAATTAATATTTACCTTGTTCCCATCACATTCGAAAGCCTGCTCACACCTACTAGTAGTACGTACCAAACCTGAACGTGTTCCCACTATGCAGGTATTAGTACTGGTGTTAGTACTTAGGTTATAAAAAGGGGAACTACCTAACCGAAAATCACTCTACCTTTCCTCCTCATAAGTGCTTCTTCTTCGTCTGTCGTTGACATAGCCGGTGAGCAGAGCTCTAGCTCGATAACTACTCGTAAAAAGGGAGCGGCAACCAAGGCCGCGGAAAAAAAAGAGGGCTCGCCGCCGCGCAGAGACCTCGAAAGATCTCTCATGGGCAGGCGATGGCTCCCTGGAGCACCCTAGTCGCGGAGGCGAACATGCCGAGCCAGCGGAGCTGGAGTCATTATCCCTCGACGGCATGCCCGATCAGCTCAATAAGCAGAAGGAGTTCATCCAAGGCTTGATGGAGTTGCTGAAGGGAGAGCCTCGACGACATGCCCACTGAGCTCAATCAGCAGGGGGAGTTGACCGCTGGCTTGGTGATGCTGCTGAAGAAGAGCATTGCCTTGGAGAAGAAGGCGACCGGCAAAATCCTGCGACTTCGGGAGGACAATGCGAAGCTCTGCCACGAGATCGACCTGTTGAAGGAGAAGAACGCCGGCTGGAAGAAGCTGCATGAGAATAGTAGTTCCTCGATGAAGATGCTGCAGGCCCTCGCCATGGAACAGAAGGAAAAGTTGGCGAAGCTCCGCATCGAGCACCCGGCTGCTGTCAAGGTACGTAATATGGCCGTGGAACAGATGATGAAGGCTCGCGTCGAGAAATGGCGCGTCATGGACACAATGATGAAGATGGCGGAGGAGACGCGCAAGGAGATGGAGGTCTTGGAGGCGATGAAGAAGCTGTTACGACTCCACGGCGAATTAGATCATTTGGGGTGATAATCTTCCTTCTTCTTTTGCTCCTGTGTTTCATCTTTTGCTTTGGGTGTTTCGCCGCACGTGTCACGTTCTCTGCGAGGCATGAATAGAACAATGTTTTTTTAGGGAATGAATAGAACAATGCTAACAATGAGATGACTAGCAAATTAGATCATTTTTATCGCCATATGGCACTGGGCTGCCATGTTTCATGCTCCTCCGTCGCAGTACTACTCCAGTGGAAAACTTGAGTATACCGCACGGTTCTTTGCTCCTCCTCGATCAGGTCATCGGCGCATTTATACGAGCAGTCAAATCACAAGGCCCCGCCTTCCAGCAGTAATGAGCCGACAAATCACAAATGCCCTCGCCTCTCGTGAAACCGACCAAGCTAGACTGCCCCGCCCTCTAGCCTTTTAAAAAATGTATACTTTTGTACAGCAGTAGTATCGATGGATTGCGCCATGGAGCAAAACTTGAAATTTTTAAAAAAGGTGGTACATATAGAGAGCGCTCGTCGCCAAATTATGCATATAGTACTATTAAAAACGCTAGTCACAATAATGGTGTCCAACACAAGTGCACAACCCACCCCTCAAATAAAACTAAGAGGGTGCTTGGATTCGTTTTAGTCCCATGACTAAAACTAGTGCGACTAAAACATGCTAGCCTCACCCATGCTTAGATCCAAATACTAAAAAGGCTAAAATCAAGTTAATGAGCATTTATTATCCTGCAAACCCTCCAATCCAGAACTCACCTGTGTTAAAGGAGAGGAGTTAAATGAGTAGAGATAGGACTAATCCACATTTTAGTAGGGGTACCCCTGACTAAAAAAAATTAGTCTCAAGACTAGTTTTAGCCCTCTTTAGTCGGGGTGCTCGAACTTTAGCCTCTTAAAGAGACTATTTTAGTCGACTAAAATAAGTCCCTTGGATCCAAGCACCCTTTAAGCATCCCGAATTCTTTGACAAAACTAAGCACCCTGAAATTCTTTGACAACTAAACTGCTGGCTATATGATGTTGGCCATATATATTGTACATATATAATGTGAAGAAACGAGTGGTAGTACTATACCAACTAAAAGATGAAATGTAAGAAATACTAGTATGTACATACTGAAGAGTTAAAGTAACGAGAAGAAACATAACATAGTTCTGCTGGGGGCTCAGCACAACACACCCCTCAAGTTAAATTAAGCACACCTGAAATTAAAATTTGCAATTATTCCGGTAGACACTGCATTAGAACCACCATGAGCAACAACACTGCCACCTTACTCGGAGTCCTCGTCCACGTCCTCGACTTCGTCCTTGTCCCTATTCCTCTTGGCCGATACTTCTTTGCTTGAACCGCACACTTGGCTGTTACTCTTCATCCAACCCTTGTAGATATTGAAGCAAAGGTAGCCATCCATTGCAGCATAGTGGATGTGGTCTGTATCTAGTACATTCTGCTGCCATGCATGACGATGAAACGTGTATGGAGGTTTCTCCAGTTTACTGTACGAAGGATGAACCATGGCTCCTGCCAGGGTCAGCATTGAAGGCTAACGAGAGGGCACCAGCCGATTCTTCTAGAGGTCGATGGGGTTGCCTACAACGAGGCCTATCCGACCCAGGACTTCTTCGTCGTTCGTAAAGTTTACAGTAATGAATTTCACTGTTTTGTCCTTGAGGACGTTCTTAAAATCCTGGCACTCAACGTCGGCATGGCATATGTGGTAGACCAAGCAAACGTTATGTACGCAAACCTGGATCACGGCGGGCTTCTTCCTCTCTTCGTCCTTTAGACCCTTCTCTCGTCCGAGGACTGTGGTGTACTCAACATCTAGCCCAACAACCCACTCATCATCTGAGTTTTCGAACATGCGTCTGAAGCGAGAACGGGTGTAGATGACGTCGAACTCACCGCCGGTGATGGTTCTAACCTTGTACTCATCGCCGATCGTGGAGATTTGGGACGCCGTGGATTTGGGAGGAGGGTTAGGATTAGTGGAACTGCCGTAATGTGAATGGACGGGACGACTAGGAGCTAGTATTGAAGGACATGCGGGGACGAGTAGGAGCGAACTGCCAGCGTGCGAACGGCAGGGTAGTGGCTTTCCATTCTCCCATGATACGGGCTTCCGAGAGCCCTTGGATCTGAGATCGAACGGTTGCATGGCATGATTCTAGACCTATGGGTGAATATCCTATCCTGGCGGGTTATTCTGCAAATTTTCAGCAACTTAGCATGCGACCGTTTGATCTCAGATCCAAGGGCTACCAGCAGCCCGTATCATGGTCGCGCCTACCACGACCGTCGCGTCGATCGCAAGGTCGCGCCCTTGGAGATTTAACACGGTACGTTAGGCTATCTGATGTTAGCATGTCATACGTAGTCATCACTTAGTCACTCATACTACAACAAGGTTGGCTATAAATGTATTTTTTACTCCTCTCTATCTCTTTCTTCGTACTCAAGGAAGAAACGGTGCCAGTAAGCGCGTGTATTTATTGCATTTGCAAGGAGTGACCTCTTCCAATGAAATTGTGTTGCTAAGTTTGCTTCATTTAATTAGCTATAGACTCAAAATTGTCTTTTCACCTAGGTACATGCTCTTAGCACCGTTTCTTCCTTGGGTCACCAAACTAGTCTCTCTCTTCTTGATTAACTTGCCACATCAGACTTTATGCCTATGTGGCAAGCTTAAGCACCTGTAGGACCAAGTAAAAGTAAGTACAAGTACAATAGTGTGCTTTACATGGCATTTTTGCATATGTGGAGGAAAGAGAGGCAAGGAAAAAGTGGAGAAGTGGGCTCTCATGCAATAGCCAGCCTCTACTACATGGTGGAGCATTGGGAGAGGCACCTGTATGGAGGTTGTCAGGAATCTGGGAGACTCACGCCGGTCGAGGCGCCCAGCTTAAAATGATAATGGCAAGTCAAATCACGGGCCCCACCTGTCCAGAAGAATTCATTGTCAAATCACACAACCCCACGTTTGCAGCAGCCTACTCCCTCGCTCTTCTCGCTTCTGTCGAACCGACTAGGCAGAACTGCCCGCCCGCCGCCATCAGCAGGAAAAGCCCCGCCGTCGAATTTTAAATAGTATACAGTATACTAATTTTGAATCCATGGATTGCGCCCGCGCCATGGAGCAAAGCGTCTAGAAAACGGAGGAGAGACGGTGGTCTTGCAATAGAGAAGAGGGAGAGGCGAGACGGTGGTTTTGTAATGGAGATGATGGAGAGGAGAGGAGGTGGTTTTGCAATGGAGAAGAGGGAGAGGAGCATGCGGCAGCGATTTAGGATTGGACGAGAGGGCCGGCACGCTCTGACTGGATCAAAATCAAAATCAATTTACCCTTCAATTAAGAAAGCTACCCCACATTAACTAGTCTCCCTTTTATTCTGGGTCATAATTGACCATGATTTTCGCACATAAAATATATGTTATACGTTGTATACAAGGCCACTATCAAAATTACAATTTGCAACTATACAAGGCCACTAACATTAATCGAGGCAAAATTGATGGGGTTTGCCTCATACTAGCACCCGAGGACATTAATATCCCTTGTGTGCATGCGGGAGTGAGAAGGTTAGCTTGCATTCCCAACATTAATCAACCAATGAGGAGTAAGAGGGTTGGCTTGTTGTGCTTGGGAGAGAAAAACCACATTAATTAACATGACAATCAAGGTGACAAGCTAGCTTGCAACATTGACTTAAACATAGCATTGATTTTTACCTTGGTACCTGTAATATGAGTTTGTGGCCTTGTATACAAAAATGGAGGGAGTATAATTTTAAAGTACATTCAGATACGAACCAAACAATACAATTTTTGGTGACATGCGTTCACATTTTGCTTGTCAAATACAGTACGTGGTCAAACTTTGACCCAAAATACTTCCAAGACCAGCGCCGCTCTTCCGCTCTTCTCCTCTTAAACCACCGCCGCTCCTCTCCTGTTCCAATCTAAATTCAGTGCTGCTCCTCTCCTCTTCCATTTCAAAACCACCGCCCCTCCTCTCCTGTTCCAGTCCAAAACCAGCGTCGCTCCTCTCCATTTCTAATTCAAAACTAGCGTTGCTCCTCTCCTCTTCCATTCAAAAACCACCGCCGGCGAGTGAAGGTGCTGTGGAGAAGTAGATCGATGGAGGAGTACAACCGATACGTGAGGATCGCAGACGACGACCCTGTGAAGCTAGCTAGGATGTTGGAAATATAGTCTTGGTTTGACAACAAGGACCAACTAGCGGCGACGGCGACATCCATGGCCAAATATCTGCAATAGAGCGAAAAGGCGGCGAAACTCCCGGAGGGAGTCGCGCCGGAGTACATAGAGCTGCTCCTCTGGGCCATGGAGCAAACAGATTCACCGAATCCGATCATGAGGGAGCGGTGATGGGAGTATCGATCCCAGATGGAGCATCCACCAGAGATTGAAGGATCGAGCATCTACAGGGTGCCGTTTGTGAGGGTGTCCTGCCAGAGCGTGCCGGTGGAGTCTTCGTCGACCGAACCCAACTGCAAGAGGAGAAAAGCAGTTGGCCCGACGACGCTTCCCGCCATCGTCTCCTTGCCGCTCACATCGTCTCACGGGCGGCTGTCGCCGCCGAGGAATAGGAGGGAGCTGCCCTCCCCCAGCCCAATAGTCGGCGAGGTTGTGAATTGTCGAGGAGCTTAGGGTTGTCGATTTGCAGGTTGTGAATTGTGTTTTGTGTTGTGTATTTTGAGAGTACTTTCAGATATGAATGTCTTTTGAATTTCAGATTTGCAGTATTGAGCATATAAAGTATTTTATGAATTCTAGAGATCTATTTTAGCACTTAAAATGTAGTTTCATAGGAGTATAAAAGTGCATAATGTGATTCTCGAGAGAAGAAACGCAAGTTTCAGTTTCAGATAAGAAATCAAGTTCAGTTTCAGATAAGAAACTGCAACTTTCAGAGGCGAGCATTTATATTAACACGGCCTTTTCAAACAGGGTTAACATCATGTTGGAAGTTTTATTCATGGTCAAAATGGAACTACCAGCCGCTTAACATCATGCTGATCAACATTCATGCATAGCACATCTTCATATGATGCACAGTCAAAATGCCCACACAATGTCAAGTGTGCGAAACACAGAGAAAATGAGGGACGAAGTTTTGGCAAGTGTTGGACGTGGTTTTGGGCTGCCCCGTCTACGTTTTCATTTTTAACATGCGCAACCCACGACCTCGGATGGGAGGTCCATAGGCCTGTTTGTATTTTCTTAGGGCCGTCATGTATCGGCCGGCCTATGGACCTCCCATCCGAGGTTTTATTTTTTGCAGCCCAATTTATGTATTTTTTTGAAGAAAATGCGGAGGTCTGTTCTTTTTTCTATATAAGAATAGGAACGCCAGGTCCAACTTATGTTTCCCTTCTAACTATATTACATATATTTAAATTATTTTATATGTTGACTGTTTTGTTCACATACTCCCTCCTTTTCGGTTTATAGGGCTTATCTCAAAATGTTAGTTTTTCCATTTTATAAGGCTCAATTTGGTTGTTTTCCATCACATGTTCAGATTCCAAGGTGCATTAAATCATTGCATGCACGTATTAAGAGAAAATTGACCAATGCATGTACTTTATGCATGCATGCATTGCAATTTATGCATTGATAAACATAATTTTTTGAGGAAAACAAGTGCATTAATTAGGTGCTTTTGCAAACTACTACAAAAAGTATTCCACCATTCATCATCTACCTTGGTTGGTGAGATTTTTGAATTGAGCCCCATGGAGTCGCCGGCCATATCCACGGGGGAATGGCTGGAAGACAGGCAGATGTACAAGATGCATCTCCCACATGTCTACAAAGCCTTCCTGCGAATGCTCCAGCCGCTCGACTCCGTCGCGCCGGGGTGCTGCGGGAGACTCGAGGAGGAGATGGAGGAGCGGGCGGCGGATCCGCCGACGACGCTCTCTCCGGACCCAAGGCACGCGAATGGAGGGAAGCATAGGAGGAAGCTGCGAGGGAGGAAGCCGAGGAGGACCGAATCCGTTCTCTCACTCAGCAGTATGCTCGGATGTGCAAGGATCATGTGGATTGGGAGCTGCTGAATCTAGCCCTGCGGATCTACTTGAAGGAGATTTCTGAGAAGCACAGGATGCCCCATCCCAGTGAGCCGCCGATTGCGTTAGCTCGATGGGCGAATGGAGAAGTGAATTCAGGAGATCCACACCGTCTTTGCGAGATGGGAATGCTTGACAGACTCCGCCCACCAAAGACGCCATCGGGCCGGAGCAGGTGGATCCCCACCTACCTCTCCCCAAACCTGCGTAAGATTGAAATTAGGCTTGCAATCTGCTTCAATTGAGCGGTCTGGTGGTTATTTCTGCTTCCTGAGAGACAACATCTGGTTGGAGGATGAGAAGGAACCAGGAACGCCGATGAATTTCCCCTATCACAATGGGGGAGCCCGGTTGGGCGTGGTACGCCCACCTCCGCCCCAAATGGGGGCACAATCTGGGCAGGCTCTGTAATTGCCCAAGATCAATCTGCTGGTGGTTCGACTCTCGGATCGTTGGAAATCTCAAGGCAAGAATCAACAAAAGAAGAGATAGGACATCCGAAAACTGCTCCTGCCTCGCTTGGGCCTTATGGCATACTCGAGGCGATCTGCTACAAGCTGTGGGGAACCAGGGCATCATTTGGATAAATGTGTCAAGCCCAAGAGTTGTTTTATCTGCAAAATGGTTACCCATAAAGTTGAGAATTGCCTGTCGGAAGGAAAACCCACAGTTCGCTAGATATGTTGGAAGTGCTGCTCGAGGATTATGTCCACCATTGACAGAATTTTTTCGTGACACAAAATTAGATAGTTTCTTTCCCTTTCTAGTTGTAGAGCTCTGCCTGATGTGGTAGTGACCACACTCCTTTGCTCTGGGACTCTGGTCTTAACCAAACTCCAAAGAGCAATTGTTTTAAATTTGAAAAGTGGTGGTTGCTTAGAGAAGATTTTACTGAGCTAGTCAGGAAAATCTGGAATGAGCCTACTAGGAGCAGCTGCCCCCTAGAAAAGTGGCAGATCAAAATCAGGAGATTTAGAAGAACTACCAAAGTGTCAATGAAGTTTGGGACGGTCAATGCCTAAAACTCTCTTTTAGAAGGAAGTTTAGTGATAGTCTCATGGAACAATGGTTCCAGTTGGAGGAAATTGCCAAAAGCATTACCTTTATGCCGAGCGGATGCCCCGATTTGGCAGCTGGACAATAAGGGGAAGTATTCCTCCAGCTCCCTCTATCATGTTATCAACTTTAGAGGGGTTCAACCCGTGTTTATCCCTGCTGTCTGGAAATTGAGAGTTCCCCCTAAAATTCATGTATTTCTCTGGCTTCTCTCCAAATCAAATTGATGACTAGGGATAACCTTAGGAAGAGACACATCATCAAACCCCTTGATTGTGTTTACTGCTTGGAACAAGAGTCTTGTTCTCACCTATTTTTTGAATGTATAGTTGCTAAACATCTCTGGGCCCACATTGAGGAATATTTCTCTAGTCAGATTGGCTCATACTTCGAATATGTCGCCAGATTCTGGATTGCTACCAAAAAGTGCTCAGTTTTAAACACTGTTAGCTCAGCTGTCCTTTGGTGCCTCTGGAAATATAGAAATGCTATGATTTTCAGTAACACCTCCTGGATTTCCATTCTGCAGGTCTTGAGGTTGATCAGGAACATGGTGAGGAATTGGGCGATTCTCTCCTCCGGATCGGACAAGGACAAGTTGATGAGCTTCGTGGAAACCCTAACAAGATCCCTCCAGAAACCGTTGGCGATCACTTGTGGCTGAACAAGGCTCGACCTGCTTTGGGGCTGGACCCGTGGGCTCGTCTCAAGATCTCTGATGAAGATGATGGGCACTTGGAGCCGAAAAAGAGGGACATCCACCATGCTACGCCTTCTAGCCCGGTGTCTCCGCTTGCTTACTGGTCGCCGCAGGCTGACACGACCCCTCGGTTGAAGACCATGAAGGCTCCGCTGAACCCTCCTTGTGTCATTTGAGTGCTATATCTGCTTTGCCTTTGGCACCGCTCGGGTGATTTGTGTTATTCAGAGAACTTGTTCATCCACCCCCCTAGTTTGTAGCTTTTCTACCTTTGCTTTCAAACTGCTCTTTGAGCTGCCGTATCAGAATATGTTGTGGTTTCGTTCTTAGCAATGGAACCAGGGAGATGCTCCCTGTTTTTCTAAAAAAATATATTTTATATGTTATTATATATTATTTTTATTGTCATCATATATTTAACAGATACTTACATATGTAAGAAAACAATATCCCACATCTTATTAAATTATAAAAATAATTTCTTAACAAATAAAATCCTAGATTGTTTTGGCACGAAAATCCTAGTGATTGTGTACAAAAGCTTGGTAAGATTTAAGGACGAATGTAATAATATCACTTATTATTTAAATATATTTATAACAAAATGCTCAACCCCTTTTTATTTTTTGATAACATTGCTGGCCCAACCCAACATTATAATTAGCATCAGCCCAGCAAAATCGTGTATTTCGAGAAAGTGAAATGGCCTGTAATTTTTTAGGAAATAAAATAAACGGGCCGCATGGAGGCTACATTATTTGTTCACCCAGCCCAGCTAATGGCTGTAATTCAAAAAAAAGATCAAATTGACTGTAAATTCTATCGCGCAAAAAAAAGACTATAAATTCTGAAATAATGGGTTGAATACGTGCCACATTTTTGGGGGCTGAAATGTGGGCCAATAGGTCGAAGCCAATGCAAGTCATTGTCAATTTAGTCAACAAATGATTCTAACATGTTAGCCGTTGGATTTACATCCAACGACCGACATCCATCTTCAATCTCTCGTCTTCTTCCTCCAGCACCGCCGGGACCACCTCCCGCCTCCTGCTGCTAGCAGCTCTGCTTAGGACGCTTCGCTATGAAGCGCTACTCCACCGTTGGCCAGGCCATCCCTCCACCCCTCCACACCTCCTGTTCTTCTCCACCGACTGCCGAACCACACCGCACTAGAACCAGTTAACCCTCGTACACCTCTCTGTCTACGACTCTACTCCCGCATCTTCCCATCTCCGGCTCGTTGCTGTCCGGGGCCTCGCCGTCGTCCTCCACCTTGGATGCGCTCGGCGCGGTGTGGCCAACGTGGTCAACGAACGACACCATCGGAAGTAGACTGTGTGTGGAGAGGCTGACAGTTGGGTCCATGGCCGCACACAAGGAAATGCCTCCTTATTACGCGCAAAATAATGAATCCTCCACCTGACATCTGGGACCCACCGGAAGGGCCTCTGTATTTCGCGATAAAAACATTCCCCCCACTGACATGTCGGACCCACCAGCTATACCTTCGCACGCAAGGAAGTGCCTCCTTATTACGCACAAAAAAATGAATACCCCCTGCTAGCTGGGACCCACCATAGTGGGAGGATGACTTTTGGGCCAACAAAGTTGACGGGGACGGAGGGCTTTGTCAACTTAGTCAATATGAATGATTCTAGCTCCAGTGACCGTACGATGTCCATCCAATAGGCGTAGTGCTTCTTTAACCTCTGGTCTTCTTGCTCCAGCCGCCCAAAGCAGCGCCGGTCGTGCCGCATGCTCCTGCCTCCCGTGGCCGGCTGTGCTGCCGTGGAGGCCTCACCGCGCCCTACTATTCCCACCGCTGGCCAGGCCCTGCAGCGACAGCAGCCTCACACCATAGCCAAACCAGTGAACCCTCGTACTCCTCTCCGCGCGGGCTTCCACCGCCGCGTCTTCCGGCTCTGCGTCGTCCCTTCCTAGGCCTCGCCGTCGTCCACCGCCGTGGTGCTCTCCAGCGGCATGGTCAGCGTGGTCAAGGAACGACTTCCATCGGAAGAGTCTTTATGACGTGGAGAGGCCGACAAATGGGTCCACGGCCACAACCCAGTTTTTTGTGATTTGCCAAGTAAGTCGCTTTGTCGGGCCTGTTGGGCTGCAAATCTTTCAAGACGAGGAGAGCTTTCATTGGTGGCCAAGAAAATGGCCCATCGAGAATGAGAAATGGGCTGTACATTTTAAAACACATCAAACCGACAATTAGTTTCAAATATCTTTTTTTCATTTCAAGATTTTAAATTACATTAATTTTTATGCGTGGAGAATTTGTTGGATTTTATATTGATTTAAATTTATTTTTAAAATCAGTTTGAATGTGAGTCAAAATTTCGGGATTAAAAATAGTTCGGTCAGCACCGAAATATGCAAAATTTCGTATAATTTTTTAACCGTGGCCACAATTTGGGCTGTAATACTAACAAAAAGAATACGGGCTCCAAAAAACACCTTAAGAATTAGAAAATGGGCTGAAAATTATTAGAAATAATGGCAGATGGGCTGTATGCTGTTTTCCACAGATTTGAGGCTTTCCTAAAAATGGTTGGCCTTTAAGCAATGGATCGTGGATGTCCATCCAATGGCCGTCGTGCTTCTTCAATCTCTGCTCTTCCTGCTCCAGCCGCTCAAACAAGCGCCGACAGGACTGCCTGCTCCCTCCTCCCCGCGGCCGGCTGTGCTGCCGCACAGGCCTCACCGCCCCACCGTACTCCCATCGCTGGCCTAGCCATCCCTCTACTCACCCACACCTGCTGTTATTCTCCGGCGACGGCAGACGAACCAGTAAACCCTCGTACAGTCGTACTCCCCTCCATGTGGGAAACAAAAACAACGGCCGAGTCTTCCCTGCCTCCGTGTCGTTCCCTTCCTAGGCCTCGCCGTCGCCCACCGCCCTGGTGCTCTCAGCGCGGCCTGGTCAACATGGTCAACGACCGACATGCATCTGAAGTGGACTTTACGTGGAGAGGCCGACAGCTGGGTCCACGACCGCACGCAAGGAAATGCCTCCTTATTACGCGCAAAATAATGATTCCTCCACCTGACATTAGGGACCCACCGAAAGGGCCTCTGTATTTCGCGAAAAATATGTTACCACCGCTGACAGCTCGGACCCACCAGCTATATCTTTGCACGCAAGGAAGTGCCTCCTTATTACGCACAAAAAAATGAATACTCCCTTGTTAGCTGGGACCCGATATAGTGGCGAGCTGACTTGTGGGCCTACTAAGTTGACGGGACGGAGGGCTTTGTCAACTTAGTCAATATGCACGATTCTAGCTCCAAGGACCGTCGATGTCCATCCAACGGCCGTAGTGCTTCTTCAACCTTTGGTCTTCTTGCTCGAGCCGCCCAAACCAGCGCCGGTCGTGCCTCGTGCTCCTACCTCCCGTGGCCGGCTGCGATGCGGCAGAGGCCTCACCGCCCCCTACTACTCCCACCGCTGGCCAGGTCATCCCTCTACTCACCCACACCCCCTGTTATTCTACGGCGACGACAGCCTCACACCACAGCGAACCAGTGAACCCTCGTACTCCTCTACGCGTGGGCATCCACTGCCGCGTCTTCCCCGGCTCCGCGTCGTCCCTTTCCTAGGCCTCGCCGTCGTCCACCACCCTGGTGCTCTCGGCGCGGCGTGGTCAACATGGTCAAGGAACGTCTTCCATCGGACGTGGACTGTACGTGGAGAGGCTGACAGCTGGGTGCACGGCCGTAACAAGGAAGTGCCTCCTTATTACTTGCAAAATAATTATTCCTCCACCTGACAGCGGGGACCCACCGGATGGGCCACCATATTTCGTGAAAATTTTTTTGCCCCTGACTGCTGGGACCCACCAGCTACATCTTCGCACGCAAGGAAGCGCCTGACAGTCGGGACCCACCTGGTCGAAGCGTACGTAGCGTTGTCATTCTGTCGCGACGTGTACGCGTTACATATATCTTGGTCGATGTAGAGGCGCCGTGTAAGTCGTAGTAGAAGCGCGCGCGTAGCATGTACACGTACGTACAGCGGTCAGGGTGCAAGAAAGAAAATACAGCCACGTATGTGTACATACGGGTGCGGTCTCGAACGCCTACTCGCGCATACGTACGGCGAGGGCTCGTGTACATGGCTGGGTCGGAACGGAGAAACAGCGTCGTCGTGCGTGTTCATGGGAGGCAGCGGAATGCGTCGTGTTCGCCGGGAGGCTTGGGCGGAACAGGCGATGGAAGCGAGGCTGGCGTATCGCAGAAGCGGAGAAGCGGACCTCCTACGGTCGAAGCGGGGTCCTGATAATCGGGAGGGTGTGGCGTCTCGTAAAAGCGGAGGAAATGGACCTCCCTACGGTCGAAGCAGGGGTCCTGTTGATCGGGAGGGTGTGGCGTGCCGCAAAAGCGGAGGAAGCGGACCTCCTACGGTCGTAAACGGGGTCCCGTTGATCGGGAGGGTGTGGCGTGATCGCAAAACGGAGAAGCGGACTTGTGTTGGGCGCTAGGATCAAAGCGGGGTCCTGTTCGCCGGGAGGGTGTGGCGTGCCGCAAAAGCAGGACTCCACGGGATACTATTCATCTCCACCGTCAACCTCCTCCAGCCTCCACGGGCTCCTGTTCATCCAGCCTCCACGGGCTCCTGTTCATCCAGCCTCCACGGGCTCCTGTTCATCCAGCCTCCACCGCGCGCTTCTCCACCGCTCTTGTTCAACCACCCCTCCACCATCTCTGCTCATCCAGCCACGCACACCACGGGGTCTGTTCAACCACCCCTCCACGGGCACCGCTCCATCGTCTACTATTCATCCAGCCCTCCACACCACGGGCTACTGTTCAACCACCCCTCCACCGTCTACTGTTCATCTAGCCCTCCACACCACGGGGTCCTGTTCATCCACCCCTCCACGGGCACCCCTCCACCGTCTACTGTTCATCCAGCCCTCCACCACACCACGGAGTCCTATTCATCCGGAGGCAACGCCACCGCTCCTTGTTCATCAAACCCCCATAGCGCTCCTTTATTCATCCCATCGATCGGCTTGATTAGCAGGCCGTAGCGAAGAATCGCTTCGTCGGGTTGATTAACAGCCATCGATCGATCGCTCGGGTTCGATGTCGTAGCTGCGGTCAATCGCTTGGGTTCGATTAGAGCCCAACGCCTCGCTTCGGTTCGATTAGAGCTAACGCCTACACACACGCAGACGTCGTGTACGAGAAAAGCAGCGCATCGCTTCGACCCCGACCTCCCACCGTAACCGGAACTCCCGAAATTTTCCTCCCCTCGCTTCTACCACGGTTTTTCCGTCATGGACGGCCCAAAGAATGTCATGCAGCTGCGTCTCCGGCACACCCAGGACGAAAAGTCCATTTTCTGTCATGATTTTTTGTCATAGAAGTAGGAGCCCACCACATCTATTATGATACCGGGTTTTGTCACAATTATCGTCATAGAAGTGTCATATGTATGACAGAATTTTTTTTCGTTCGGCCCAAAATGTCACGGATGTGTCTTTTTTTTGTAGTGTTAGGGGGTATCCGGACAGCCGGACTATAACCTTTGGCCAGACTGTTGGACTATGAAAGATACAAGATTGAAGACTTCGTCCCGTGTCCGGATGGGACTCTCCTTGGCGTGGAAGGCAAGCTTGGCAGTACGGATATGTAGATATCCTTCCTTGTAACCGACTCTGTGTAACCCTAGCCCCCTCCGGTGTCTATATAAACTGGAGGGTTTTAGTCCGTAGGACATAACAACAATCATACCATAGGCTAGCTTCTAGGGTTTAGCCTCTCTGGTCTCGTGGTAGATCAACTCTTGTAATACCCATATCATCAAGATCAATCAAGCAGGAGTAGGGTTTTACCTCCATCGAGAGGGCCCGAACCTGGGTAAAAACACCGTGTCCCATGTCTCCTGTTACCATCCGCCTAGACGCACAGTTCGGGACCCCCTACCCGAGATCCGTCGGTTTTGACACCGACACCTCCCCCTGAGGAGGAAAGAAGAAGAGGGCGGCCTCCACAAACCTGGAGGCGGAGACATCCCAGAAAGGGAAGGGCTCCCTCGCGGATAACTCCGCATGGGATGTCGACAACAGTCCGGAGCGACGCCCCCGCCCTAAACCTCAGGCTGCGTCGTAAGTGCTAGGACTCATACATACAAATATATCAGGCCTCTCCTCTTTATTGTATTAACATGATTAATTATGCAATTGCAGTCCGGCCCACAACAGCTCCCAGCGATCCTCATCAGGAGGTTCGTTGGATTCAAAGGCGATGGCCAGCGAGTCACCGCCGACTGCTCACTCCCCCAAGGCCAAGGGCGACGCGGAGGTGCTGTCTCGAAGGACTTTCCATGGCTGGGGAGAGGCTCCGGAGGCGCCAGAAGGTGAAGCCTCTGTCACCGGATACCATGGGGAGCCGTACCCCGTGGAGACTGGTGATGAGGGTCGTACTAAGTTTGGCCCTCAGCCAAATACGATTCCGGAGACCAATACGGCTCCAGAATCCGGTGTGCAACCTCCTTCGAAAGAGGGGGTATGCCCATTCCGCCGGTGACCCCTGTCCAACCAGGGGCACCGGATAATCTGCTGGAAGCGCTGCGAGGCGCTTCCATTGTGGATGAGCATTGTGTTCTTATGGGCACGGTGATTGAAAGGGTTCAGTCCGCCAAGTGCGGACTAACCGCAGCCTGCTGACAGGTTTTGAGGTAAGCGACGCAAAAAAGAGAAAATCCCATTATAGACAGTAGCCCTTGAGACACTGTCCGGTGTTCGGAAAGAAAAAGCCAGACAAAGGATCAATCCTTTATTGCAGGAAACTAACAAAAATTGACTTAAATGAATATGCAGGCATTGCTGCTAGCCGCGGCCTCGCATACTGTCGAAGTCCTCCGGACTGAAGCAGGTCGAGGAGGAGCTCGGCCATGTGAAGTGGCAGCTCCAGGAGAATCAAGGTATGTAATAACCCGTTATATGTTCGGAAAGAGTAAAATGATATATATTGACCGAAGTGTCATGATATGTGTAGGAGCGACGACCGAGGTCGAGGCCCTGAAGAAGGCCCTGGCCGAAGCCGAGGGAAGGCTGTCAAGGAGTAGGCCGCCCGTAAGAAGCTCAAGGCCCGGGTCAACGAGGTCCAGCAGGAGCTCCAGGATGTGGTGAGGAAGTGCGAGACCTTGGAGCGCGATGTGTCGGCTAAAGAGATCGAACTCTCCAAGGCTCGTCAAAGCACGGAGACGGCCCGGAATGAGGCCCAGGGCGCCCTCCAAGAGATCCAGGAGGCCAGGAAGATCGCGGCGGGTAAGGCATTCAGTATGCAAAGCAAATATGTGAAGAGGAAGTATCTTTTACTAACCCAGATTCGGAGTTCTCCAGGGGCTTTTGCTGATCTGCCACGAAGTGTGTCCGACGCTGTAGAATTCTTCCGAGCCGAAGAAGGGAGTTCCACGGAGTAGCTATTCTGGTCGCAATATCTTGCGCCAGAACATCCGGTGCCCTTCAGCGATCAGCTAAAACAGCTGATCGAGCTGCACAAGGTGGCCGAACTGGCCATGAAGGATTTAATAATCCGGCCGTGGCTAGCTGAAGCTATACCCAGCAGTTACTTCGGCCTTGTGAAGCGGCTGGTGGATGCCTATCCTCGGCTGGACGCCGCCAAGCGGTCCGTTTGCATCGAGGGCGCGCGTATGGCCTTTGCCCGCGTCAAGATCTGGTGGGCGAAGATGGACACCATCAAGATTGTGACCGAGGGGCCACCCGAGGGCAAGGAGCACCTCACACCCGAGCGGTATTTTGGAGACGTCCTGGACGGGTCTCATATTGTAGCGATGCAGTGTTCGCAAGACATTATCTTTGAATGAATGTATTCAAGCCGCCTCTACCTTGTATGATAGGACAAAGTGAGTTTGTGATATGATGTTTGTTATGTTAAAAAAATTACCTCCTGCGGCCGTGTTGAATGAAATCTGAGGTTTGGCCAGTCGTCGGCTTGTGCCCCCATGTAGGTAGTATGGGGGTGTTCGGGATTGAATCTAAACACTCTTGATCCAATTATATGTTCCTTGAAGGAGTTGTTTAGCGCAACAAACCAGGCAATCAGACTATGCGGCTTGAACGCCCTCACTTAGCCACAGGAGTTTGACAATAAAAAATGTTGGTGCAGCCCCTAGTATCCGAACTAGAGTGCTATAAGCGCCTGATCAGGAAGTACCGATCCTTCGCGTAATGCGGAAAAAACCTCCAACGATTTGCAACCTCCGAAGAGCTGACCGGCTCTCGCCGTATCATGACAGTCAGTTTTCGGCTTTCTCTACTGAGGTGATCCTTTAGATGAACCAAGTCACAATCGCAGTAGTTCTCCCTTTACTACCTTAGCCGATATAGCGGAACGTAAGGTAGCAAGCATAGGAGCCGGGCAACTCAACTATTGACCAATGACATGATTCGGAGCCAATGCATATAGTGCTAAATTCAGGGTGCCGAACTATACTATAAAAAGTGTTCGGACTTTTGTTGCCGTAGTGCGGGGTGCTATGGAGCCCCTAGCAAATATGAAGTGTACCAAAGTGTACGAGTGCTATCTGATAAGGTTACCCACAGGAGGGAAAGAAAGAAGAAGAAAAAAAAGAAGGGAAAACAGACAAGGTGCAAAAGATAATAGGCTAGGGCCCCAAAGCTCGGGCCACAAATTGTTTCCATTGTAATTTGATTAATACGTCAAGGCGCATTTGATACAAGTAGTGCAATGAGCAACATGCTATTTAACATGCCAAAACCAAGGGAGAGCTACATGTGTGTCCTGAAAAACAGGAAGAATGATCGTTTAACGAAACCAACTAGAGAGGTCCCCCATATGTCTGTGTTTCTTGCCGTCTTGGTGTGTTTGTCCTTCGAGAGGACCTGTGATCAGGCCATCGGATGGGGCCTGCGGGATTGAGACCTGAAAGGTAAAGTGAAAGTATGTGTGTATCCGGTGCCAGTTGAGCCGCACTATGGATCACAAGCTAGCTATGCCTCCGTCGATGCCCATGGAATTTTGAGTGCGTAATTATGTACATGCGGCACAAATGCCACCACTTGATCGGGACTGAGACGGAGGCCAGATTGCTAGTCGAGCTCCTGACGAGCCGAGCTGTCCTACTGCAGGGTAGTTCGGACCCTCTTAAGGGTGTCCGTGGGCTCGGCAGCCGAATTAGGGTTCTGCTTGAGAAGGCCGCTCTGTACTTCTGCTGCTAAGGCAGCTGTGTGCTCTTCTGTATGGAGGGAGCGTTCCGTATTTCCATTGACTGTGATGACGCCGCATGGACCGGGCATCTTGAGCTTGAGATAAGCATAGTGTGCACTGCATTAAATCGAGCGAATGCAGTTCATCCGAGCAGTGCGTGATAGCCGTTGCGGAAGGGGACGATGTCGAAGATTAACTCCTCACTTCAGAAATTGTCCGGAGATCCGAAGACAACTTCTAGCATGATTGAGCCCGTACAGCGGGCCTCTACACCTGGTATGACTCCCTTGAAGGTAGTCTTTGTAGGTTTGATCCGTGATGGGTTCATTCCCATTTTGCGCACTGTGTCCTGATAGAGCACATTGAGGCTGCTGCCCCCGTCCATAAGGACGTTCGTCAGCTGAAATCCATCGATGATAGGGTCGAGGACTAGTGCGGCTGAACAGCCATGACGGATACTAGTCGGATGATCCCGACGATCAAAAATGATCGGGAATGACAACCATGGATTGAATTTTTGGGCGACTGGCTCTATCGCGTAGACGTCCCTTAGTGCGCGCTTGTGCTCCCTTTTGGGGGTGTGTGTAGCATATATCATGTTCACTGTTTTTACTTGAGGGGGAAACTTCTTCTGTCCCCTTGTGTTCAGTTGCCGGGGCTCCTCGTCGTCGTCCTCACTTTGTGATCCCTTTTCCCTGTTCTCGGCATTTAATTTACCGGCCTGTTTAAAAACCCAACAATCTCTGTTGGTATGACTGGCTGGTTTGTCTGGGGTGCCATGTATCTGGCACGGGCGATCGAGTATGCGGTCCCGGCTGGATGGTCCCTGATTGTTTCTTTTGTACGGTTTCTTTCGCTAGCTGGACTTGGAGCTGCTGAATCCAGCGTTGACTGTAGTGTCGTCGGCATTGTCACCATTGCTTTGGCGTTTGTGTCGGTTACCTCGGAGCTTGTCGTTGCTGTTTTTGACCTCGGAGGGGCCTGCCTCGCTGGTTGTGGTTTTGCTACGAGCCATCCAGCTATCCTCACTCGCGCAAAAGCAGGTCATGAGTGTCGTGAGGGCTTCCATAGATTTTGGCTTTTCTTGGCCGAGGTTGCGGGCGATCCATTCGTTGCAGATGCTATGTTCAAAGGTCGCTAGGGCTTCAGCATCCGGACAGTCGACAATCTGGTTCTTTTTAGTTAGGAACCTAGTCCAGAACTTCCTAGCTGACTCCCCATGCTATTGAACTATGTGGCTTAAGTCATCGGCGTCTGGTGGCCGGACATATGTACCTTGGAAGGTGTCGAGGAAGGCCTCTTCCAAGTCCTCCCAACTGCCAATAGAATTTTCAGGCCGGCTATTTAACCAGTGCCGAGCTGGTCTTTTAAGCTTTAGCGGGAGGTATTTGATAGTGTGGAGGTCATCTCCACAGGTCATGTGGATGTGGAGGATAAAGTCCTCGATCCAAGCGGGATCAGTTGTCCCGTCGTATGATTCAATATTCACGGGTTTGAACCCTTCGAGGAATTCATGATCCATTACTTCATTAGTGAAGCAAAGAGGGTGTGCGGCGCCTCTATATCTGGCCTCATCGGGACGTAGCTCCGATAGGGCCCGTCTGCGATTATCGGCCCGGGCATGGCTAGGTTTGTCACGCCCGAATAGATAGCCATCATCGTGTGTCGAGGGACGTCCTCGCAATCCATAGATTGATCTAGTATATCCTGCTCTACTGTCCAGGTCATGCCGGAGGTCGTATGTATGACCCTGAGCTGTTTTGTCTCTGTTTTTGCGTGGCGGTGGGGCAGGCTGCTGTTCGGCCTGAGTTGTCGCTCTATCCCGACCACGTGGTGGTCGGTCCGCCGCACTGTCCCGACCGCGTAGTGGTCGACCGGCCACATTACGCGAGGGAGGTATGGACTCCGGCGCCTCTTCGCCAAACTGAGGTAGCAACCTTCGCTTCGGGTAACTCTTGGCTGGGCGTCTGAGGCCGTATTCTTCGGGTGCCAGCACATCAGTCCACCTCTCAATGAGCAGATCTTGGTCAGCTTGAAGTTGCTGCTGCTTCTTTTTCAGGCTCCTTGTAGTTTCTATTAGCTGGAGCTTGAAACGCTCCTACTCAAGAGGTTCCTCAGGCACGATGAAATCTTCGTTGCCGAGGCTTTCCTCATCCGCGGAGAGCGGTCGATAACTACCGTCCTCCGAGTCGGGAGTAGCTTGCCCGTTTTCTTGCTCCTCCTGTTCGGATGTTACCTCAGCAAGGTCTTCATTGTTTTCGGCATCGTCCGGAGTATTATTTTCTCCGGTGCCAGCATTGCTATCTTTTGAATGGCGTGACTTGGAGCGGCGCCGAGGACGTCGGCGTTTTTGCTGTGTCTCAGGAGGTTTATTCTCAACTGGATTTTCTTTTTCATCGCCGTTGGTTGTTTTGGGTGTATCCACCATGTACACATCGTACGAAGAAGTGGTCGTCCAGCGTCTAGTAAATAGCGGGTCTTGGTCCTGCTCCTCATCAGCATTGTTGTTCATACCGTCGATGTCTTCGGAGCCATAATCAAGCGTGTCGGTTAAATCCTTGACCGTGGCTATGAAGTGGGTGGCGGGTGGGTAGCAAAATTTTCCATCGTCAGCCCCTAGCTCGAACCGGACATAGTTCGGCTGTGAGTCCCCCGCCAAGGACAGGTTTTCCAATGAGTTTAGCACATCGCCCAAGGGCGAGTGCTGGAAGATATCTGCGGCGCTGAACTCGAAGATCGATAAGCGATCAAGTTCAGCGTCCATGGACTCACATGGTTCGGAACTTATAACCAGAGACGAGTCCGGATTTCTGGTGACACGGATATTGTGTGAGGTTAAGTCCATGTGCGGCTCGAACGCCAGGGAATTTGCGGCCTCCGTGGTGGGATTGAGCCTCCAGTCCTTGGATGGCGCAGTATGCTCCGCCTCCGAATCTAAGGCCAGACCAGTTACAGGAGCTATCTCCTGAACGCGGTCTGATGACAGATTTTGGCTCATGTTCATTGAGGTGACCGGGAGCGGTCACCGCGGGCTCGAATCCGGTGAAGAATAAATCTCCACGGATGTCCGCGACGTAGTTCAAGCTCCCAAATCTGACCTGATGGCCAGGGGCGTAGCTATCGATCTGCTCCAGGTGGCCAAGCAGGTTGGCCCTTGTGCCAAACCCGCCCGAACACGAAGATCTGTCCAGGGAGGAAGGTTTCTCCTTGGACATCGTCATTGTTGACGATTGAAGGGGCCATCGAAACCTTTTGGGGATGGCACAGTGTAACTCTCAATGAAAGCATCAATGTCAGTGTCAAAACAGGCGGATCTCGGGTAGGGTGTTGGTGTACAAAAAGAGGGTTACACTTTTTGGACCCCTATAACTGTGCACGGGCAGTCTGAGCCATGGGCACCACCACACTGAGCAAGGCAAGGGAGGTGAGCCAAGGTAAGATCGAAGCTCGAGAGAAGCAGAACGACGGCAAGACCAAGACCACAAAGAGCAAAGGAGACAAAGCGGACTCCCCCGGCAAGATCCTTGCCGGGAGGCATTTTTAGCAAACCCGGCAAGACCCTTGCCGTGGAAGCTCGCCCCACACCTACGGAGCGAGTCACCCTTGAGTCCACTGCCCCCATGGGGCAAGGATTCGGGAGACATCCCCGTGGTGGCATGCAGATCTTTGTGAAGACATTCAAGATCAGATACACACTTTAGAAGATGATGATCCTTGGCGGGATCCCAGCTAAGGAGGACCACAAGGCCCCCGGCAAGAGCCTTGCCGGGGATGACAGCAGGCGCCACGGCAAGACCCCTCCCGGGGCCCCAGCAAGGCCCTTGCCAAGAACACCCGTAGGGCCACCATCAGGCCCACGCCAATCAAACCTCCACCGCCGTTCGCATGCAGCGGCCGACCCAACCAGCTAGGCAGGCACCTACATGGCGGCATGCGGATCTTCGTGGAGACCCACCACTGCGCCACCTCAGCTGCCTGCCTGCCTACATGGCACCGCGGGCACCTCTGGCCAGGGCGCGTGTCGACACGAGAGGGAGTGGCGACCAGACGAGACAGGCTCTCCCGTCCCGATAAAGCAAGGACACCTAAGCAAGGCGCATTAAATGCGCCTTGTCATGTAATCAGAGGATAACCTCGCATCACTATACCCTTTCCACCTCACATGTGCCCTGTGGCAACCCCTTTCCTATAAAAGGAGGCCCGAGGCGACCAAGAGGAGGATTCGGCATTTTGGAGCTCCTCTCGCCCCATAGCTAGCTCAAGAACACAGATATACAATCCACCAAAGCAGGAGTAGGGTTTTACGCATCCTCGCAGCCCGAACCTGGATAAACGAACCGTGTGCTATCTGTTTGATCCGCTCTTCTCACGACCTCGCGCCTCGCAACCGTGGTAAAGATTCTTGTGATCCCATAGGTGTCGTTCCACCGACATCTTTGGCGGCGCCCGGTAGAAGCGCGAGTTGTGAGATCGGCTTTAGCGATTAGTTCGGCGCTTCTTCATCGTCATGGAGCCCAAGAAGAAGACGGCGGTGGCGGTTGGCCGTCGGAAGCCAAACATCCTGTCCGCAGCAGGCGAGCAGCGGACCGTCGCGAAAAGGGACCGGCGCCGTTCGCGAACACCAACACCGTCCCAAAGAGCGAGTTTGGGGCGGCGATGTTCGTCTTGGCTGTAACGGGCGCACGCCGCCAAATCAAAAGACGGAGCCAGGCCCTCCAGCGGGTGGCGCGGGCCTTCAAGATCACTGCCACCCGCCCGAATGCGTGCGAGGCTTCCAAGACTCACGCCCGGCGCCGGCGGTGCGCTCCTCTCAGCGGCGCGACAAAGCGGCGTAATCACGCCGAAGACCCGGGCATCACGCGGAAGAGAGCCGGCGCCACTCCGGGATGTACAAGACCTGCCCGCTTCGCCGGGCGCTGGTGAAGATGGCATGCGACCGCGGTGTCGTGATAGAGCTCGCCGACATGGTCGGAAGTCGAGCCTGTCGCGATCCGTGCAGGTTTCGCTTCCACCAACGCCAGCAGAAGCCCTGGCGCGCACGCAGTTGCTCCTCGATTTTCCTCCCATTACGGGGAAACTCGACGAATGGAGAGCCATTATCCGAAGCCTTGTTGCGGTGGCCAGCAAAGACGAACCGAGTCCGGTGGAGCCCCCGGGTCAACGCTCCGACGGAGTCCCACGCACCAGTGGCAGGAAAGCCGGCGGCGCCGAGACCATGGTGCACTCGCCTCCTCCTCGCCCAGTACTGCGGATGCCAGCCTGTCGCGACGTTACGGGCGACGAAATCTCCATAGCGTCGTCCGACCCGCGGACCCACTGTGACCAGCGCCAAGTCCTTCGGGAACGAGAACATGAAGACGCTCGAACGCCGGCGCGGAGTGCGCCACCAGTCAGACAGGCTAGCAGGGCCTGCTGTGAACCACCCGGCACCGGAGAGCCCTGGAGGCCTACCTTACGAGGTAGGCTGTCCGGCTTTTACCCGTGAGCTGCGGTAGTTCCAGTGGCCCACTCACCGCACCTTCAAACCTGACGTGGGCGAAAAGTACAGCGGCAAGACCCACCCGTCCGAGTTCCTCAGCATCTACACCATCACGACGATAAGGTGCTTGCGAATTACTTTCCGTTGGCTCTTAAACCCAACACCATGTCATGGTTGATGCACCTGCCGGTAGACTCTATTTCATCCTGGTCAGATTTGTGCCATGAGTTCGTGGGCTCCTTCTTTGGAGGCCACCAAGCCCATAATGGCGCGAGCGACCTGCACGTCATTCCCGGAAGGGAGCGAGAGTCTCCGCAAGTATATCTGAGGTTCAGCGGATCTGACACAATATCCCTGCTGTTCACCTGCCGCCATCATCGGTCGTTCCATCGAGCGTGCGTAATCGCAAGATCTTGCGAAAGAGCTGGCAATGAACAAGGTGAAAGATGTAGCAGAACTCTATGTTCTTGCCGACAGATGTGCCCGAGCTGAAGAGGAAGGAAGTACCCGGCGAAGATGCGGCGTGGAAACCGACTCCTCGGATGAGGATCTGCCGCCCGGCGAAGAAGGTCGGCGCCCGCAGCAGAAGCGCAAAGGTAAAGCCGTGCTTGCCGTCGAGGATCTGATGACACGGCTCCACCAAGAAAACCAAGGCAGATGACCCGGCAAGAAATTGCGGATGTGTCGCTATGTCGGACCTTGGTGGCTGCCGAGAAGCCGAGAAACTCCGACAAGCGATCTGCAAGATCCATCACACCAAAGGCCATGCTCTCCAAGACTACCAACAGGTTGAGCTCCTCATTGAAAGCGAGGGCTGAATATGAGGCGGGACAAGGAGAAGGGCCAAGGCGGTCTTGAGGGTCGGCAAAAGCTTGACGGCAAAGCGAACCGTCGCGGCAAGGATAAACAACAGGTGGCCCGCCCGGGCCGTGACGAAAAGCCGAAGGCGGCGATCACGAAGAGCACCACGAATCCGCGACCAAGAGTTTGAGAAGCTCACGAGGCCATGTGCGTCGGCGGCGGCGCCTCGCTGCATACTTCTCACCGCCCGGCTTAAGCGGTGGGTGCGAGATTACGATGGCATAGCCGTCGTTTGATGCCCAAAGGCATTGAAGTGGTCCAGCACACCTATCATTTTTGACACCGAGGATCACCCGATCGCACTCTGCGGTCGGGTGCTTGCCAATGTTGGTTTCACCAACAATCGCAACCTCAAGGTGACAAAGATGCTGGTCGATGGTGGGGCCAGTCTAAACTTGATCTCGCTTGCCGTGATCGGCTACAGATTCTTGATGGAGACCTCGAAGAGGCGGGCACGCGTTCGAAATTCAACCGGGAAGAAGCCAACCCAAGGGAAAGGTCACGCTGCCGTGACTTTTGGAGCGATTTGAACTATAGGGCGGAGAGGATCGTGTTTGATGTTGCCAAGATCCCTTGCCCTAGCAGGATCCTTGGCACCCGGTAGCCAAGTTCATGGCGGCGTCACACTCGCCTACAACACCACGAAGATGCGGGACCTATGACGATCATCACCATCCCCTCCGGTAAGAAAGATGCGCTGATTTGCGCTGACCAACTATACCAGCAAGTAGTTGTAGCAGCTGCCGCCACTAGGGCACTTGCTCCTGCCGCTGGGACCCCGGGAGGGAAGAAGAAGAAGAAGACCGGTGAGACCTCGGACACCCACTCCGGCAAGCGCACCTCTTCGGAGTGTAGCGCTCCCGTCGAGGACGTGCCAGAGAGCTCCACCGGCGGAAACAAGAAGCCCAGGGCCATACCGCCTGGAACCAAGAAGGTTTCTGTCAATGAGGACGGCATGGGACGGGCTTTCACCACAAGCTCCACCCTTGACGACAAATAGGAAGACACGCTCGTCACCTTCCTGCGGGCGAATGTCGATGTGTTTGCATGGAAAGCTTCCGACATCCCCGGCGTTCCCAGGGAGGTGATTGAGCACCACCTTGCTGTCTGACCTCATGCGCGGCCCGTCAAGCAGAAGGTTAGAAAGCAAGCTTTGGAACGACAAGAGTTCATCACAGAAGAGATCCAGAAACTGGAAGCAGCGGGTTTGGTAAGAGGAGTGCTCCATCCAACGTGGTTGGCCAATCCGGTCGTAGTGCGCAAGGCAAATGGGAAGTGGAGGCTGTGTATTGATTACACAGATATCAATAAGGCTTGTCCTAAAGACCCCTTCCCATTGCCGCGCATCGACCAGATTGTTGACTCCACAGCTGGGTATGATCTATTGCCATTCCTCGATGCCTACTCCGGCTACCACCAGATCTTCATGACAAGAGAAGACGAAGAGAAAACAGCATTCATCACCCCATGTGGTACGTTTTGTGTCACACCCCTAGTCCTGGTATGCACTAGGCTAGCCCTTTATGTGTGCATCATGTTTAAATTTTCAAATGAACTTGAAATGGGGATGTTCAAACCCTAGCACCAAATGGAATTCAAATAGGTTCAACCTAAAAATATTTTTAGTGATTCCAAATGGCTTTCAAAAATGTTCATCATTTCTGGAAAATGCTAGAACCATAACCAGAGGTGTTGCACATTTTTCCATGACATATTTGGTCACTGAATTAAATCATAAGTATTTGAATTTGGACATTTAAATTCTATAAAATATTTTAAATGTCCAAATATTCCTAAACTGAAATGTTCCATGTTGGATATATTCTATACAGTGGACATGTGCAGTTTAGTGAATTTTGAAAGGGTCTAGGTATTTTTAGAAAAGCCCTAAAGGCAATAGAAAAATAGAAAAGTGAAACAAATAAAAGAGAGAGAGAGAATGACTACCTGGCCACCTACCTGTAGCCGGCCCAGTTCGCTGGCCCAGCCCACCTGGCGCCTCCTGTCGTCTTCCTCTTGCCAAGAGGAGCATTTGTGTGTGCCCCAGCAGCATGCCGAGGAGGCCAGCTCTCCCTACCTGCCTGCCCCCCCGATGATGCATCTGGATGGCGCCACGCCCGGCTCGTCGCCGCCGTTGTTACGCCACCCGGCACCCTTGGCTGCCACCGTCCGAGCGTGCCTCGTCGCCGCGGTTCTGCAGAACCCATCCGCCCGACCTCTCGTGCGCCGAAGCGGCCGGACGAGGACCTCCGCCGTGTCTGCTTGGCGGCCGTGGCTAATCGTCGGATTGCCTCGTGGCCGTCATTAGATTTGGGGCTAACTAACCCTATTAGTTTAACACTGAACAGCGGCAGGTGGGACCCGCTTTGTTAGTTCTTTGGATAACAAATAATCAGGGTTAATTAAATAAATCGATGGGCCACGCGTCGACTCGACCATCTTGATGTGGTCGATTGATCGGGCCCACACGCCAACACCTAAGCGAGCCCTAAGTCATCGACTATTGGGACCCCTGGTCAGGTTTGACACAGGGCAGCCCTGTTGACTTCTTGATGCAAGCATGGCGATCTTGGCGCCATAACTCATTTTCTGGATTAATTTTAATTCAGGAAATTCCAGAAAATAGTATAAACTTCTAAAATTCATATAAAATCAACCGTAACTCAGAATGAAATAAATTATATATGAAAAATGATCAGAAAAATCTAATCTTTCCATCTGCACCATTTTCATGCATGTTAGATCAAGTTATGACTGTTGTTTAGGACAATTCAATTAAATGGCATTTAAGAAAGCACATATGGAGTTTGAATTTGAATCTAGTGTTCAAACCAACCCCATTTAACTTGTTGCTAGCTGCATTAGCTCAACCACAGCATATTGCCATGTCACATTCATGCATCATATTGTTGCATTGCATTGATTGTGTTTCTTCCTTGTTTGTCGGTGCTTGTTCCCTCTCGGTAGGCGTATCCCGACGATGAGTTCGATGACACGGATGAAGAACTATATTATCTTCAGAAGTGCCAGGCAAGCAAAACCCCCTTGTTCATTCCGATAAAATCCCACTCTCGCTCCTGCTCTCTTTTCTGCATTAGGACAACAACGATTCATCATTTACTTGTTGCGGTAGCTGAACCCTTTATCCTCTGCATGACTGTCATTGCCACGATAAATAGATGAAACCCACTAGCATGAGTAGGAGTTGTTTGAGCCCTGATGAGCCTACTCATTCATGTTTGTTTGTCATGCCTGCTATTGCTTAGAGTTGTGTCAGGTCTGATTCATCGGGGATGAATCGGAGGTGTATGAACATGTCCTACTATGTGTGAGCTAAGTGTGTGAACACAATTTGGTAAAGGTAGCGGTGAGAGGCCATGTAGGAGTACATGGTGGGTTGTCTCATTGCAGCCGTCCTCAGGAACTGAGTTCTGTGTTTGTGATCCATGAGCAGTTACTACCACACATTGGGTTCCGGTAACTCGACCCCTCTCGACTTATTAATCAGCTTGATCTCTGTCCAGGAGTTGCAACTAGTTTCTGGTGTTTGTAGGTAGTGTTAGTAGTCTACCAAGTGGCACCCGATACAGGTGGGCTTGGGACAGACTAGGCACCATGGCACGGTGTACCAAGCATAGATCCACCCGTCGAGGTGGGCTTGGGAACCCTACACACATCGTTTGGGGCCGTGGTGACACCCGGCGGATCTCCTTGCGGATGGAACCGAATAGGCGATAAACCTGGACTAGAGACTTGTGTGGTTAGTCGGTCGTGGCCGACACCCTCGCCGGGCTTCCGCTTGAAGGTTGCTTGAGTACATGTCGTGTATGGCGGTAAGTGGTGAGCGTGTGTGAAGAAGTACACCCTGCAGGGGTTAATATGATCTATTCGAATAGCCGTGTCATGTAAAGGACTTCGGGTTGCCTATATCGGTTCATAGACAAGTGAAAGTGGATACTCTAAAACTCGCAAGATAAGCGCGAGTGCTATGGATGGAGTTCTCGTGGGAGGCGGGAGCGGATCCATAGTGGTGTATTGATATGGTGAATATGTGGACTCGTGTGCGCCACCTCAAAAGAGTTACTTGCGATCGTAGTTCAGGATAGCCACCGAGTCAAAGCTGGCTTGCTGCGGTCAAACTCCACCACCCCTTTGTTGATAATGATGCATATGTAGTTAGTTCGATGTAAGTCTTGCTGAGTACAATTGTACTCACGTTTGCCTATTTTATGTTTTTGCGAGAGACTTCGGTCTCGCTAGTAGTTCAGCGTGGACTTGATGTTTAGCTTGTTACCTCAGCTACGATCTTGTGCCCTCGGCGAGATCTCGTAGATAGTCGGGCTTCTCAGCCTTTTTCATTTGTAGATGTACGTACTCGGACATGATAAGCTTCGCTAGTGCTTTGACTTGTATGCTCGAGTGTTGGGTCATGAGACCCATGTTTGTAATATCTCGCTCCTCGGGCCTAATGAATAAATACTTTGAGTCGTAGAGTTATGTTGTGATGCCATGTTGTATTTACACATATTGAGCATATTGTGTGTATGTTTGAAATGCTTGGTATGTGTGGGATCCGACAATCTGTTTGTTTATCCTTGGCAGCCTCTCATATGGGAAATATAGTCTAGTGCTTCTGGCGATAGTAGTCCGCTTCTGCCCGGTTCACGGAGTCCTGCTAGCCCAAGACTACTGCTCTGGACACTTGACTGGCGGCATGTGTTTCACTTCGTTCACATATGCATCCCTTGGGAAATGTCACGCGGTGACATCCAGTCTGCCTAGCCTGCTACAGCCGGGTTACGAGTCTGTTAGCCCGATGCTACAGCCAGATTCATCGTTGATGACCGACATGCTCGATGTGATTCATGTATGCCTGTCCCCATGGGTTAGTGCCGCTTTGGGTTCACGACTAGCCATGTCGGCCGGGTTCTCTGTCATATGGATGCTAGCGACACTATCATATCGTGAGCCAAAAGGCATAAGCGGTCCCGGGCCATGGTAAGGCGACACCCGTAGGAATACCGTGCGTGAGGCCGCAAAGTGATATGAGGTGTTACCGGCTAGATCGATGTGACTTGGAATCGGGGTCCTGACAGCTTTGGTATCAGAGCCTGACTGCCTGTAGGATTACCAAGCCAAACTGGTTGAAGTTGTGTCTAGAAATGCTTTAGTTATGTAAGGGAATTGATTGTGGAAGGGAACGTAAGGCTCTTTTTACTCCTTATACCTCATGACCTTCTGATCTGAGTCATCCTCTTCTCTTCTACGGGGTTTAAGAACTAGGCTTCTCATCTATCTATTAGGATGACGTGTTACTAATCCATAGACTTTTAAGATTGTTATATTTAAGTATCAGTTCAGTTTCTACTACTTCCGTATGTTAACTGTTGATCTCGAAATCTTGATATGATGTTGTTGAGTGGTTAAGCCACCATTTTGCATGATGTCTCAAATCTTTTGAGCATTTACAGCCGTTATGCTGTCCGAGTCATCCCAGGTTTCTAAACTATCTGATGCATTTGCAAATCCCTTCCTTCCGTTCCTGATGTCCTTTTGGGCCAGATTAAGCACACTAATCGGTAAGTTGAGGTAATTTATTGCCTTGACATATATGTTGGAACTATTACTATGACCCTAGGTGTTTTAGGGAGTCACCTAGTAATCTAGCCATGTTTTGTGTCCCGGTGTGATAACTTTGGCCACCATTCTCAAAAGCATCCCGTGATGCCATTTAGTAGTAGGCATTCTACTCCTGGGTTTCTTGAACCCGAGATTCACCCTACTTCATTGTTGTTAGTATTTGCTAGTTCCTTTAGGATATTAGTAACCTTGCGACAGTCCTCGAGGTCTGTGGTATTTCCTTCTTCCAAATACCATGAACTATTTACGGAAGAAGTTATTTGAACCAAAAGATCACAATCAGAGTACTCTTGAGGAGTTCTCCATTCATAATTGTGACTCTGTCAGTCCTACCTCTCTGCATGGGTTATCCGGAAGAAACATGTTGAACTTGGTTCGACATACTAATCTATGCATCCACAACTCAGAAAGATATATGATTCTTTGAGTTGCTTCCATTGCAACTGTATTCCGATCCCCGTCTATCAGTTGATAGTCAAGGGTATGCGTGCATTTGTTTATCGATGCCTATTACTTTTGTGGTCCGTCAAGCCATTCTGTCCTGAATGACTTGGAGAAACAAAATCCAGTACCTCATCCATATCTAGGATTGGGTCAAAGCAGTTGTATTCCGCAGATCAAATGCCAATCCAGCTTTTGATTCTGTTCTACCTTGAAGTATTGCCATCTTATGTCAAGAATGTCATGGGAATTGCACAACCTCTTAGGAATTCTTGATGCGGTGATACTTCCGCCATCATTATTCATTCCTCGGTTCCGTGTTGTGCAACCGGAATGCCGACTAGTGAATTGTGGTGTGTGAAATCGATACTCCTAGCAACCATGTTGCTTAGTAGTAAATGGACAATATCCTCATTCTTAGCGTGTTGATTATTAAATCATCATCCTAAGATTGATCGTGCTACCTAGTCCTTATTTCTGGTGCACACTTTGATTGATGAGTTAGGATCTTGTCAAGTCCTCACTCATTTGATCATATCGTCTTGCCCTCAAAAGGAATATTTTTCTCGAGCTTAGTAACATATCGGTGGTTCATGGTTTTCCGAATATCTTCTCGGGAGTATCACCAGGTTTCCCCCTGACTATTATGTTGAGTTCGTGATCAAGTTGGTTTCTCGTAAACCACCCCTTCTCCAAGAATCTGTGTTGGAAACCCTTGAGCTAGTTGTGTAGGCTAAACAACAACTTGGAGAGTTGGAAGATAAAAGCTTGCCTGACTTAGTTCGTTCCAAAGGGATATTCTTGTGTAGTGTGTGTTGAAGAAAGATGATATCTTCATCCAATGGTTCCTGTGATCATTTGTTGAATCTATTGTCTTGTCCAAACTTTGACTCGAGTATGGGCTATCGTCAAGTCAAATCAGAACCAACGATGTTCGTAATGTTGTCTTACTCGTGGTTGATCCCTCGAGCATACATCATTACATCTTTTGGTCTGACCAATACTATCACCGTGTTCACATGATGGTGGAAGTCCAGTGATATGGAAATTCCGATGAGTTGCCGTTGAGCCCACCAGCAGCATCTTGTCCCTACCCCATGATTCATGTTGAACATCAACCTAGTGTTGGAAACTTCGTAAGCAACGCCTTCGTGATCCGTTCATGAAGCCTATGCTTGGATGGAAGAAGTGACTTCCTCGAATTCATGTGCTTTAGGTGTAAGTTGCTGCCATGAATTTGAGAAAGGTTTGTTTTGTTTCCTTTGGAATCATCCCAAGTCAGTCATACCTGTGCAAAGTATTCTATGGTCTGATAGACTGATCATCTTCATTCCATATGCAACTCCTAGCACCCCAAGCCACTGACTGGTTTGTTCAAGGAGAAGAAGTTCCTTCATAAGAGCTAATCCGGACTTATGAAGAGATTTCAATATCCTCGATGATGGTTCCCCCACCTGAACTCGGTAGTGTTTTATCATAAGACTACCATGTGGTCATGTTTGTCTGGGACAGCGTGTTCACACATGTGTACAGAACCAGCTCATGTTTTGGAGCTTGCTATCGTAGTTCATATCCCGAGAATCTCGCAACATCATCTCGTCGATTTGTGTGTTGCGACCTTTCTTTCGGACATCTTGAGTCAGTATCCTATCACCAATCGGATCTGAATCTCAGGCAGATATGATGGTTGGAACATTCCAACAGTTGCATTTCGTTCCCAGCTTGCACCGTCCTTGTGCCATTTCACTATGGGCTACCTTCTTAATAATTCTTGTTCAGAATCATCCTCAAAAGTGGTCCTACCATGGGTCCACTCCACCTACGATGATAAGTAAAAATCATCCATTGCGTTGTCTTCAACAAGGTAGTCCACATCATCCATTCTAGTCCGAGTATGCCATTTCTTCGAGCTCTTTCAATCAATCAATTGTAAATTGCCTTAAGCTGGTATGAAGAGTTCCAATGATCTATGGATCAAAAGTAATTATGTTTGCCACTTAAGGGAACAGTCCAACGAGTCACCTTTCTCGAGGTGCCCCGTTACCGGATCATGGTAAATATTTCCTCGCCACCTTGACACCATCCACCATCTTACTAAGCGTGGAATTGTTGCCAACCAATCAAACCCCGTCGCTTGTTCTTCCATCCCTCTCGATGTGTTTCATGTCTCAGCCCGGGAGATGTTTCAATGTCTCACTCCATGAGTTGATCCTGAGTGCTTGGTCTTTGAGGAGATCAATTCCTGTAGAGTTTCTCTCTGTAGCCATCTTGCTGGATGAAGATCTCGAAAGCAAAGACGTCAAAATCAATTGGAGCAATGAATCAACATCTTCGAGAAGGGCAGTTGAATCCTGAAGATTGTGATAGTTTTGTGCCCCTCTGTTTTCTTACCTCACGTCCTGAATCTCGGGACGAGATTCTTGTTTAGTAGGGGCGAGTTGTCACACCCGTAGTCCTGGTATGCACTAGGCTAGCCCTTTATGTGTGCATCATGTTTAAATTTTCAAATGAACTTGAAATGGGGATGTTCAAACCCTAGCACCAAATGGAATTCAAATAGGTTCAACCTAAAAATATTTTTAGTGATTCCAAATGGCTTTAAAAAATGTTCATCATTTCTGGAAAATGCTGGAACCATAACCAGAGGTGTTGCACATTTTTCCATGACATATTTGGTCACTGAATTAAATCATAAGTATTTGAATTTGGACATTTAAATTCTATAAAATATTTTATATGTCCAAATATTCCTAAACTGAAATGTTCCATGTTGGATATATTCTATACAGTGGACATGTGCAGTTTAGTGAATTTTGAAAGGGTCTAGGTATTTTAAGAAAAGCCCTAAAGGCTACGAGAAAAATAGAAAAGTGAAACAAATAAAGAGAGAGAGAGAATGACTACACTGCCACCTACACCTGCCGGCCCAGTTCGCTGGCCCAGCCCACTGGCGCCTCTGTCGTCTTCCTCTTGCAGTAGGAGCAGCTGCGTGCCCGCCTGCCTTGTGAGGAGGCCAGCTCCTCCTGCCGCCTGCCCCCCCCCTCGGCCTCTGGATGGCGCCACGCAGCCCCGACCTCTCTCTCACTCTCCGTGCCTCTCCCCTCCTCTGCTTTCTCTCCCTCTCACCACAGCCAGCTGTCGCCGCCAGTGAGTACCACCATGACCCACGACCACCGCCTCACCTCCCCGACGCCTCCCAAAGCTCCGCCTCGACCTACTCTTCCTCCTCACCGCGCCAAGCGACGCCGGGAGCCCTGCAGTGACGCCGACGCCGTCGTCTTCAAACTTTGGCTCCGAGATCGCCGGAGATGCTCCGACGCCGTCCGGCCTCCCCCGAGCCCACTGACCTGCTCATCATCCTCACCGTGAGCTCCTTCCCGTTTCCCCTTTTTTCAATTCGTTCGTTCCCGTGCCGTATCATCCTCACCCGCATGCCCGAGCACCGCCGACCGCCATGGCCGCCGGGAACCTAGCTGCTGTGCTCCGCTGCTCGAACCATCGAGTCCCGCTTGCTCCTGGAGCCATGTGGAGCCCGCCCAGCACCTAATCCCGCTCGCTAACGCACTACAGCAACCGTGCCGTGTGTTCCGAGCTCCGGCCACCGCCCGGCTCGTCGCCGCCGCCGTTACACGCCACCCCAGCACCCGCAGCTGCCACCGTCCAACGTGCCTCGTCGCGCTGGTTCCGCAGAACCCATCCGCCCGACCTCTAAATCGCGGAAAGCGCCGGACGAGGACCTCCGCCGTGTCACCTTGGCGCCCGGTGGCTAATCGTCGGTTAGCCGACGTGGCCGTCGTTAGATTTGGGGCTAACTAACCCTATTAGTTTAACACTAGACACCGGCGGTGGGACCCGCTTTGTTAGTTCTTGGATAACAAATAATCGGGGTTAATTAAATAAATCGATTGGGCCACGCGTCGCCTCGACCATCTTGATGTGGTCATTGGTAGGCCCACACACCAGCGACCTAAACGAGCCCTAAGTCACTGACTATTGGGACCCCCTGGTCAGGTTTGACCTGGGGCAGCCCTGTTGACTTGCTGATGCAAGCATGACGCAGTGCTGACGCCATAACTCATTTTCTGGATTAATTTTAATTCAGGAAATTCCAGAAAATAGTATAAACTTCTAAAATTCATATAAAATCAACCGTAACTCAGAATGAAATAAATTATATATGAAAAATGATCAGAAAAATCCAATCTTTCCATCTGTTCCATTTTCATGCATGTTAGATCAAGTTATGACTTCTGTTTAGGACAATTCAATTAAATGGCATTTAAGAAAGCACATATGGAGTTTGAATTTGAATCTAGTGTACAGACCAACCCCATTTAACTTGTTGCTAGCTGCATTAGCTCAACCATAGCATATTGCCATGTCACATTCATGCATCATATTGTTGCATTGCATTGATTGTGTTTCTTCCTTGTTTGTCGGTGCTTGTTCCCTCTCGGTAGGCGTATCCCGACGATGAGTTCGATGACACGGATGAAGAACTATATTATCTTCAGAAGTGCCGGCAAGCAAAACCCCTTTTCATTCCGATAAAATCCCACTCTCTCGCTCCTGCTCTCTTTTACTGCATTAGGACAACAACGATTCATCTGTTACTTGTTGCGGTAGCTGAACCCCTTTATCCTCTGCATGACCTGTCATTGCCACAGTAAATAGATGAAACCCACTAGCATGAGTAGGAGTTGTTTGAGCCCTGATGTGCCTACTCATTCATGTTTGTTTGTCATGCCTGCTATTGCTTAGAGTTGTGTCAGGTCTGATTCATCGGGGATGAATCAGAGGTGTATGAACATGTCCTACTATGTGTGAGCTAAGTGTGTGAACACGATTTGGTAAAGGTAGCGGTGAGAGGCCATGTAGGAGTACATGGTGGGTTGTCTCATTGCAGCCGTCCTCAGGAACTGAGTTCTGTGTTTGTGATCCATGAGCAGTTACTACCACACATTGGGTTCCGATAACTCGACCCCTCTCGACTTATTAATCAACTTGATCTCTGTCCAGGAGTTGCAACTAGTTTCTGGTGTTTGTAGGTAGTGTTAGTAGTCTACCAAGTGGCACCCGGTACAGGTGGGCTTGGGACAGACTAGGCACCATGGCACGGTGTACCAAGCATAGATCCACCCGTCGAGGTGGGCTTGGGAACCCTACACACATCGTTTGGGGCCGTGAGTGACACCCCGGCCGGATCTCCTTGCGGATGGAACCCGAATAGGCGATAAACCTGGACTAGAGACTTGTGTGGTTAGTCAGGTCGTGGCCGACACCCTCGCTGGGCTTCCGCTTGAAGGTTGCTGAGTACATGTCGTGTAAACGGCGGTAAGTGGTGAGAGCGTGTGTGAAGAAGTACACCCCTGCAGGGTTAATATGATCTATTCGAATAGCCGTGTCCGCGGTAAAGGACTTCTGGGTTGCCTATATCAGTTCATAGACAAGTGAAAGTGGATACTCTAAAACTCGCAAGATAAGCGTGAGTGCTATGGATGGCGTTCTCGTAGGGAGACGGGAGCGGATCCATAGTGGTGTATTGATATGGTGAATATGTGGACTCGTGTGCGCCACCTAAAAAGAGTTACTTGCAGTCGTAGTTCAGGATAGCCACCGAGTCAAAGCTGGCTTGCTGCAGTAAAACTCCACCGCCCCTTTGTTGATAATGGTGCATATGTACTTAGTTCTGACGTAAGTCTTGCTGAGTACAATTGTACTCACGTTTGCCTATTTTATGTTTTTGCAGAGAGACTTCAGTCTCGCTAGTAGTTCCGCGTGGACTTCGACGTTTAGCTTGTTACCTCAGCTACGATCTTGTGCCCTCGGCGGATCTCGGTAGATAGTCGGGCTTCTCAGCCTTTTTCATTTGTAGATGTCTGTACTCAGACATGTTAAGCTTCCGCTAGTGCTTTGACTTGTATGCTCTGAGTGTTGGGTCATGAGACCCATCTTTGTAATATCTCGCTCCTCGGAGCCTAATGAATAAATACTTTGAGTCGTAGAGTTATGTTGTGATGCCATGTTGTATTTACACTATTGAGCATATTGTGTGTATGTTTGAAATGCTTGGTATGTGTGGGATCAGACAATCTAGTTGTTTATCCTTGGCAGCCTCTCATATGGGGAAATGTAATCTAGTGCTTCCTGAGCGATAGTAGTCTGCTAAAGCCGGTTCACGGAGTCCTGCTAGCCCAAAGACTACTGCTCTGGACACTTGATGGCGGCATGTGTTTCACTCCGTTCACATATACATCCCTTGAGAAATGTCCGCGGTGACATCCGAGTCTGCCTAGCCTGCTACAGCCGGGTTACCGGAGTCCTGTTAGCCAGTGCTACAGCCCGTTCATACGTTGATGACCGACATGCTCGATGTGATTCATGTATTCCTGTCCCCATGGGTTAGTGCGCTTTGGGTTCATGACTAGCCATGTCGGCCCGGGTTCTCTGTCATATGGATGCTAGTGACACTATCATATCGTGAGCCAAAAGGCATAAGCGGTCCCGGGCCATGGTAAGGCGACACCCGTGGGAATACCGTGCGTGAGGCCGCAAAGTGATATGAGGTGTTACCGGCTAGATCGATGTGACTTGGAATCGGGGTCCTGACATATTGTTTCATGTGGATGTCTTTTGCGCTGAAGAGTGCTGGTTCGACGTTTGCAAGGGCGGTCCAGATTGGTTTTGAACCCCAGCTCCATAGAAATATGGAAGCTTATATGGATGACATAGTGGTCAAAACCATGGACAGGGTAACCCTCATACCAGATTTGCAAGAAACATTTGCAAACCTGTGCAAGATCAATCTCAAGCTGAACCCTGAGAAGTGCGTCTTTGGCGTCCCGTCTGGCAAGCTTCTCGGGTTCTTTGTGTCACAGCGTGGGATAGAGGCCAATCCGGACAAGACCAAAGCTATAGAGCAGATTGAAGCACCCAAGCGAATCAAGGATGTGCGTCGGCTTGCTGGTTGCGTCGCCGCCATGGGAAGGTTCATTTCCAAGTCTGCCTAGCGCGCCCTTCCCTTTTTCAAGATCCTGAAAAAGGCGGGCCCGATGGAGTGGACGCCAGAAGCCGAAGCAGCATTGCAAGATTTGAAGAAGTACCTCTCCTCCGCGCCAATACTAGTTGCGCTTAGGCCACAGGAGCCGTTGCTGCTATACCTGGCGGCAACGAACCAGGTGGTCAGCGCCGCACTAGTGGCGTAGAGAGAGGTTGACGACGAGGTAATGGCAGCGATAGAGCCCGACACCACCAATGCAGAGATGACACAGCTAGTTGAAGTGCCACCGAAGAAGAAAATGATGCAGCACCCGGTCTACTTTGTTAGTTCCCTCCTGCAGGGAGGTAGATCAAGGTACTCCGGCATGCAGAAACTACTCTTCGGCCTTCTTATGGCCTCGAGGAAGCTGCGTCACTACTTCTAGGCACACGAGATCACTGTCGTCACTCACCTCCCTCTGCAATGGATATTGCACAATCCAGATGCAACGGGAAGAATTGTGGAATGGGCACTGGAGCTGTCCAGCTTTGGCCTCAAGTTCGAAAGTACTTCGACGATTGAGGGGCCGAGTCCTGGCGGAGTTCATTGCAGAATGGACCGCAACGCCTGACGAAGAAGCCCAAGAAACTGCTCTCCCCGGCAAGGAGGCAAGTTGCAATTGGATCATGTACTTTGATGGAGCTTTCTCCTTACAAGGCACCGGGGCTGGCCTCTTCGCTTGTCGCTACCCACGGGGAGCACCTCAAGTACGTGATCCAGATGCACTTCCCCAGGGAGGTGTCAACAAACAATACGGCAGAGTACGAAGGGCTGCTTGCTGGTCTTAGGATCGTGGCGGACCTCGGAATCAAGAAACTCATCGTCAAGCAAGTCAAGAAGGACTACCAGAGCCCGTTGATGAAGGCCTACGTCGATGAAGTGAGAAAGCTGGAAGAGCGTTTCGATGGTATACAGGCTAAATACGTTCCCCGAGCGGAGAACGGTATCGCCAATTACCTGTCAAAATGCGCTGCCCTCAAGCTGCCTATGGAACCAGGTACCTTTGTGCTTCAGCTAACTCAGCCATCCGTTGATCCATCAACAGAGCAGAACAAGAGGAGGAAATCAGGGCCCGGCAAGTACTTTCCCGCCGAGCTCCCCGGAACCGCCGGCAAGGATGTTGCCGGGGACACTGAGCCCGCCACGGGATGGCTAGCTCCGGCCGAGCGTCAAGCTCTTGCCGTCGAGACAGCCACTCCTATAGCGGAGGAAATGTCTTTAGTCCTCGCGGTAGAGCTCCAGGCTCCAGCGTGGGCACAGCATACCGTCCGATTCCTCCAAACAGGGGAACTTCCTGAGAAGCAGGAAGAAGCGGAAAAAGTAGCCCGTCGCTCTACCATGTACCAGTTCGTCGATGGCGTCACTGCATGAAAAGAGGCGAGCGGTGTGAAATTGAAGTGTATCCCTCGAGAGGAAGGACTAGAGCTGTTGGCGGAGATACACAGAGGCATATGTGGATCCCACATCGGGTCAAGGGCCCTTGCCGGCAAGGCATTTCGGCAAGGATTCTTCTGGCCCACCGCCCTCCAGGATGCGACGACACTAGTCACCAGGTGTGAAGCGTGTCGGTTCCATTCAAAGAAGCTTCATCAGCCAGCTCAAGCCCTTCAAACCATTCCTCTCTCCCGACCCTTCTACTCGTGCTGGGGCTCGACATCTGGGCCCTTTCCCCAGCTGCTGTCGGGGCTTTGAAATACTTATGCGTTGCAATCGACAAGTTCACAAAGTGGCGAAGGTGGAGGCGATGAGGAAGGTCACAGCTTCGATCACCGTCAAGTTCTTCAAGGGACTAGTGTGCCGTTTTGGTGTACCCAACAGGTCATCACCGACAATGGCACCAGTTCTAAAGCCGCACCTTCATGCAATATATCCAAGACCTCGGCAGCAAAGTCAGTTTCGCTTCCATTGCTCGCCCACGAAGCAATGGTCAAGCTGAGAGGGCAAACGCTAAAGTACTGCGAGGCTTAAGGACCAAGACCTTTGACAGGCTGCACAAGAGTGGAAGGCGCTGGATTGATGAGTTGCCGACGGTTCTTTGGTCGATCAGGACGACGCCAAATCGAGCCACCGGCCAGACACCCTTTGCCCTAGTATATGGGGCAGAAGCAGTTCTCCCCACTGAACTCATATACGGGTCACCTCGAGTGCTCGCTTATGATGAGCTTGAGCAAGAGCAACTGCGGCAATATGATGCAATGCTCCTTGAGGAAGATCGTCTTCGGGCGGCTGTGAGAGCAGCAAGCTACCAGCAAGCCTTGCGCCGCTACCATAGCCGCAAGGTTCATGCTCGAAGCCTTGAGGAAGGCGACCTTGTCCTTCGGCGCGTTCAATCGGCCAAGAATTCCAACAAGTGGACGCCAAAGTGGGAAGGCCCTTATCGAGTAATCTGAGTCACCAGGCCAGTGCAGATCCGCTGGAGACCAAGATGCCGTTCGGTGAGTAACTCCCGAACATTGAGCATCTTCGCAAGTTTTACCGTGGTAGCGGCTTGCCGGGCCCCGACAAGCCACCTTTTGTACAAGCATTGCCGATGATGCATGTAACCCTTTGTACAAAGCCATACGCATGTGAAACTTCATGTACTCAGGAGCTAGCTGCTGGATGGATATTTGGGTGAATCGGCTTAGGCTGCTGTCCACCTCAAGACAGGGAATAAATGTCAAAATTAAACACAGACGAGATTGAGGGCATGCCCATGTATTTAAACTGCCGTCCGGAAGGCCGTGGTGAAGGGAGAGCGAGCGCGGTCGGAGCCAGCAGAGTATAATGGGTTAGACAAAGCCCGCATGGCTGAATAGATGTGGCACATAGCGTACTACGAAACAAGGCGCTGAGCCAACTGAAGGACGCGCGGCATCGTAACGTGCATGGAGGGACCGGAGGGAGGCTGTAGTTTGATCCGTCACAATCAGGAGCGCTGATGATGTTACTCGTCCCGAACGGGAGAGGAGTTGGGCCTTGGCTACTGTTTTCAACTTAACTTTTTCCTTTTTCTTTCCCTGTTTTGTTTGTTTCAAATTTTGTATCTGAATCCTCGCAAAAACATATTAGAATATTTTGAAGGTTAATAAGGACTTAAAATATTCTGATTTTTCTTTTGTGGAATCAGAAAATTACTCAAAGTCCAAATAAAATAATTTCATTAGTATATATTTCATATTTTATTCCTAAAACATAAACTCCAATTAGGTTAAAATTTAGGTTTGAACTATAAATATGTGATTTTGAAATTCAAGATTCATCGTATATTTAAAGTTCTCATAGATATGTAATTTTTGATATGTTTTTACTCAATTTAAAAATCCAGTTCAATGCTCAAAATCAAATAACAAGATGACCGCTGAAAACATTTCATTCATGTTTCTACATATTTGGTAAAGACTAAATTTCACATAAATTGTGGATGTATTTTGATAAAGGACGTTACTAACGTCCAGTTGTACTGATTATAGCAACAGGCACGGACGATCCATCGGGCCTCTCCCTCGTGACTCCTTCATCTTTAGTTCATTTCACATACAATTCTTATTTCTTTTAGCATAAATATGCATGCATGCAGAAAAGGACAAAAGTGATTATGTCAGCCAAAAATCCTTTTAATTTCGAAATTCAAAATATTTTGTAGCTCAAATCGTCGCCCCGATTGAAAAACCGTTTCCATATAAAAGATTCTTCGCGAGGGGACCTTCGAAACTAGATCTCACATTGATATGTTCCGACGACTTTTTTTTCGTGTCAAAAGTTATCAGACCCAGGCTAAGTAACTTATCATGTATTTGGTTCATAAGTTACCATTCTGTTTATATAGAAATTACCGGAGCATAAAAATGGTTAACCAACATTCCTCCCACGTGCAAATGAACTAAAGGACATACTCCCTCCGTCCCAAAATTCTTGTCTTAGATTTGCTTAAATACGGATTTATCAAGTCACGTTTTAGTATTAGATACATCCGTATCTAGACGAATCTAAGACAAGAATTTTGGAACGGAGGGAGTAGTAGCTAATGTCATCCTAGATTCCCTCCTATTTCAAAATTTCAAAATCTTTTGTAGCTCAAACCGCCGTCCAATGAAAAAACCATTATCACATAAAAAAATCGTCATGACGAAAGCTTCGAAACTAGAACCCATGTTCATTTGTTCCGACGGCTTTTTTCGGATGAGAAGTTACCACTTCTGCGCTAAGTAAGTTATCACACATGTGCTACATATGTTACCATGTTGTTTACACATATATTATCGGGGCATAAACCTGGTTACTCTAACCTCTTCTTATCAGGTCGGGTTAAAGTTACAACGGTGTTTGTGCGTGAGTTATCACGTATACGATGCGTATAGTACGAACTACCAAACTATTTACACGAAAGTTATCGGGTGGATGTTTGTAAACAACCCCCTCGCTAAAGTTATTAGGATCGAGGCAAATAACTTATCAGGTCGGCGATATGTGAGTTACCATGCTATTCACACAAAAGTTACTATGGTGTTCGTACGTGAGTTATCAGCTCTGTTGTGTGTATATTACCATATTATTTACACATAAATTATCGGGGGTATCTTTTTTCAATAACTTTTATTCTGGGGTCAAAAGTTATCGCGGTAATTGCACCTGAGTTATCAGCTCTGTTGTCAATGTATTATCATGTCTTTTGCATAGAAGTTACCGGGACACCTAGTCAAAAGTTACCGTGGTGTATGTATGTGAGTTATCAACTCGGTTGACAATATATTACCATGCTATTTACATAGAAGTTATCGAAGGTGTGTTTTCAAGAACCCCCCCATGTTTTCAACAACAATTTCCCTGGGTCAAAGTTATCATCATGTTCGTACGTAAACTATGAAATCCACTTTGAGTAAATTATCATGCTATTTACACAAAATTTATTAGGGGTATGTTTCCAACAACTTTCCCCAAGGTCAAACTTACCACGGTGTTGTATATAAGTTATCATGTCTGCAGTGTGTAAATTAACATGCTATTTACACAGAAATTACCTGGGATATCTTTTCAATACTTTTTTCACGGATCAAAGTTATCATTGTGTTTGAACGCAAGTTATTAGAACTGCGGTAACTAAATTATCATGCAATTAACACAAAAATTTAAGGGGGGGGTTGTTTTTGACAACTTTTTTTCTCGGGGTCAAAGTTATCATGATATTTGTATGTTAGTTATCATGTTTACGATGCGTAAACTATCATGTTGTTTATATATAAAGTTACTCATGGAACTTTTTAACCCCATGGGTTAAAGTACCATGGTTATAACAACATTTTCCTTGGGTTAAAGTTTCCATAGTGTTTATACCTAAGTTATCAGATCTGTGATGTGTCTGTTATCATACTACTTATCGGTGCGCGAGCGGAGGTTTTCCCTGCGGCGAGGGGGCTCCATCATGAATGTGAGCATCTCATCCGACGGATGTCGAGTCGATCGGGGCCGTCGAAAAACATAATGTTTGGTACTTAGCTGTTTCGAGGCTTGCGGGCCGGCGTGCCATGCTATGGTGTTTACACAAAAATTTATCCGGAGTATGTTTATAATTTTTTTAGATGGAAGTTATGCAAGTTACCTAGTCTGTGGTGTGTGAATTACCGTGGTATTTACATAGAAGTTAACGGGGTGTGTTTCAACAAAAAGAATTCCTCGGTCAAAAGTTACCAGGCCCTGGGTGCGTAAGTTCTCGGGTCCACCTTTCTTAAACTACCATGTTATTTACAAAAATAAATTCAGGGTGTGTTGTCAACAACTTTTCCCCGGTCAAATCTACCACAGTCTTTATACATAATTTATCAGATCGGGAGTGCTTAGATCATTAGAGTGTAATCCCCTTGTCAAACAATTTTTTTAATGTATTTAAAATTGATGTAAATATGATTTAGAAACATGTATGCCTCTCCCACTATAGTTAGTAACATGACGCACTAGTGAAAACATAAAAATCAAAAGACATAACGCCTTTTCCCAATGCGGTAGTAAAGAAGGATAAACCGTTCAGTTGCGTCAATTGGACAACAAGTAATGTTAGCTCAGTTGGTTAACCTCGTTGTGTTGGGCAATTTTTTTCTTCGCGCGCCGGAACAAAAAACAGGGACGTGGGATGCGTACGTATCTGTTGTAAACATCCAGTCGACTGGTCGTTAGATTTCTCGTTTGATAAATAAGTCTCACTAAATCTTAGTACGGGACAATTTTTGCAACACAAGGGCTCGAAAGTTTCTGTCGGCGTTCTGGGAACGGGGTCCCCAGACTTGCCTGCCTGCGGCCTGCGGCGTGGCTCAAAGGGGGGCCCAGCACGGGGCCAAGCCTCGTGGGGCGGACGACACGGAGCTTCCTCAGGCACGGCCTCATCAGGCTGGCTCGCGAGGAGGCAGAGAGATCAAGGCGGGGTACCTCACGAGGTGCCCATGACGCAAGCCATGACGACCAAGGGCGCCAGGCGGGCGCCAGCCCACGCAGTGTCCTCCTTTCCTCTTTGGTGCAAAGGGAGCAAGCGCAGGCGAGAGCATCAAGCAAAGGCACCTGTTTCGGTACAACGAGACCAAGACGAGCCCAACGGCAGGGAGGAAGTCATTGTGGAGCCCAAGCCAGCGTCACCACCAGAGCCTTTGGCAGGCGATGACCAAATTTAGTCAGGATAAGTGTACCAGATGTTCCCCTTCAAGATGGCCAATTGTTGGCGCCCTTCCCGCTCAATATTTGGGAAGAGGCCCAGGGCCTTTGCCTATAAATAGGACTAGCCACCCCCAGGGGGAATAGAATCCAGAGAGATAGAGAAAAGAGAGGATCAAGAATCGGAAGGAGAGAGATTCTAGAAGCCAAGATCCAGAAACAAGTAGGGATCGGATTGAGTAGCATAACACACAGAGAGAGAGAGAAGGGTGACTGAACTCCTCCTAGCAGTTCATCGCCCCAGCCAAGAACAGACCCTCGCGAGGCTGTTCTTCCTTGTATTGATCATCATCATCAGCCCAAGAGGCAATCCACCACACCACAAACTAGAGTAGGGTATTACACCACAATGGTGGCCCGAACTAGTATAAACCCTGTGTCTCTTGTGCTGTTCTTTCCATAGCTTAGATCTTAGCGGTGGCGGGGTGCAGGTAGGTAGAAGGCGAAATCTCCGCGCGCACCCCAGTGTTCGAACCTCATGGGTCTGCCGGAACCCGAAATCCGACATTTAGCGCGCCAGGTAGGGGTGCGCCGGAATACGTCTTCCACCGCCCCGTTCTCCTCCGACCATCGCGTCCATGTATGACGCTCGTCGGGCCCGCGCCGAGCGCCGGGACGCTCTCGCTTCCTGCGTCGCCCAGACGGCTCCTGTCGGCGGGCGTCCTCGCCGATTCCCGTCACCTGCCGTCAACGCCGCCACCAGCCCAGCGAGAAACGAGCAGCAAGTGTCGTCTCAGCATCTGTTCGTGCGGCAAGACGGCCGCACCGCTACTCCCTCGCTCACCCCAGCTGGTTCTTCGTCCCGCGCGCTCCGCGCACCCATGGAGGCTCGAGCTGCGCTCATCGTGGCAAACGAGCTCCTGCGCTACCGTCCCGTCGACGACGTCTACGAAGAATGGCTCGACCACGTCGCCGAGCTCGTCCGCGCCGCAGGGGGCTCTCCTGCGCCGCCCGTTCCGCTGCACCGAACCCCGCCCCGCGCGGGCGACGAAGCTCCGGGGGTGCCCCAGCCCCCTCCTCCTCAAGAAGGCGCCCTGGCTCCAAGGCGCGTGGCCCCTGGGCGGAACCCGCTCCGTCAGGTACCAGCGCGGCAAGAGCAGAGCTGCCAAGAAGTCCCTCGCCCGCAAGAAGCTGCCCGGGCGCTCCCTGCTCCAGCACATCGCGACCATGCTCATGCTCCCGCACGTCAAGACCCCGCGCTGCTCCCAGCTGTAGCACACGGGGACCTGCAAGACCAAGCTCTCCGTCACCCAAGGCCTCCCGTGGCCACAGCAGGCTGCCGTGCCTTCACCACCGAGCTACGCAGCGTCGCGTGGTCGGGCAAGTTCAAGCCAGACCTGCCTCCTCGTTATGACGGCACGGCCGACCCTGGGGAGTTCCTCCAGCTCTATGAGCTGGGCATCGAAGCTGCCAACGGAGACGAGAAGGTCATGGCGAACTGGTTTCCCATGGCGCTCAGGGCCAGGGCCCTTTGGCTCCTGAACACAGCTCGAGCACGATCTCCTCCTGGGGCGAGATCGCACCGCTTCATCGCCAACTTCCAAGGTACTCGCGACTGGCCACCCCCCGTGAGCGACATGCGCTGCATCAAGCAACAACCCGGAGAGACCCTGCAGAAGTACATCCAGCGCTTCAACAACGCATGCCTCAAGATTCCCAAGGTGACCGAGGAGGCCATCACCTCAGCCTTCTCCGACGGTGTGCGCGACGTCAAGATGAAGGAGGAGCTGGCGATGCGTGAAGACCTGTGCACTTCCTTGGAGCTGTTCAACTTGGCGACCAAGTGCGCCAGGGCTGAGGAAGGGCGTCTCTCCCTCCTCGAGCTGCCTGCCGCAGACCCAGAAGAGAAGAGGCCCAAGGCCAAGGATGTGTAGCGCAAGGGGGCTGCCGTGATCGCGGCAGAACCAGACACCAAGCGGGGTAGAGATCAGCCCGAATCTTCCAACGGCAGTCGGTACTGTGTGTACCACGACCTCCACACCCACAACACCAACGAATGTCAAGAGCTCCGAGCCATGCGAGAAGGAAGGATCGGCCGTCTTCCCGACCGCGGTGACCGGGGCTACGGTCGAGGAGGAGGAAGGAACGCAGGACGCTGGGAAGACCGTGGCCCGCGCCAAGGGTGGCGCGATCGACCTCGCGAGGATCGCTGGCAAGACCCTCCTCATGAGGGACACTGGAGGGATCAGCCTCGCGAGGATCGCCCGCAAGGCAACGCAGGCCTCCCTCCGCTGCCACCGCAGCCAAGGAGAAACGAGGACCGCCATCAGGACGAGGGGGCTAGGGGCTTCCAGGAGCCGCGCGCGATCTCCTGCATCCTGGGCGGGGCTCAAGCCCCAGCCTCTCAGCGCATCTTCAAGCAGTTCGCCCGCGAAGTGAATGCAGTCCTCCCCAAGCTCGAAGCCACGTGCCCTCTCAGGTGGTCGGCGTGCGCCATCACGTTCAGCTCAGCGGATCAGCTCAAGTGTGCGGCCACAGCCGGAGTCCTCCCGATGCTTTGTTCCCCAATCATCAGCAACATGCTGGTCACCAGGACCCTCATCGATGGCGGGGCAGGGCTCAACGTCCTGTCCGTGGAAACATTCAACAATCTCCAAGTGCCCTACAACCAACCAAGCCTTTCTCCGGAGTCACCGACGGCTCCACGGTCCCGATTGGGCAGGTCCGCCTCCCTGTCACCTTCGGGGCACGCGACAACTACCGCACCGAGCTCATCAACTTCGACATCGCTCGCATTCGCCTGCCGTACAATGCCATCCTTGGGTACCCAGTGCTGGCCAAGTTCATGGCCGTAACTCACCACGGCTACAACGTCCTCAAGATGCGAGGAGGTGGAGGAGTCATCACGGTGCCCTGTGAAGAGAAGGATGCGATGTGTTCCCTGGAACGAGCCTTTCAGGCCACATCACTGGAAGACCCGGATCGCGGAAGCAGGAGGCTTCCCGAGACCACCCCCAAGAAGAAGAAGACATCGTCCGGCCCGGCCCCTCAGGGCCCGCGCCTGCCCAGGGGGAACCTCCTTCCATCGCATAGGAAAGCGCGCCCGGCGCCCTTGAGGGAGTCTTGGATTAGGGGGTGTTCGGGTAGCCGGACTATACCTTCGCCGGACTCCTGGACCATGAAGATACAAGATTGAAGACTTCATCCCGTGTCCGGATGGGACTTTTCTTGGGGTGGAAGGCAAGCTAGGCGATGCGCATACTCAAGATATCCTACCATTGTAACCGACTCTGTGTAACCCTAACCCTATCCGGTGTCTATATAAACCAGAGGGTTGTAGTCCGTAGGGGAGAACCATCATCATACACAATCATACCATAGGCTAGCTTCTAGGGTTTAGCCTCCTTGATCTCGTGGTAGATCTACTCTTGTACTACCCATATATTCAATATTAATGAAGCAGGAGTAGGGTTTTACCTCCATCGAGAGGGCCCGAACCTGGGTAAACATCGTGTCCCTTATATCCTGTTACCATCCGACCTTGACGCACAGTTCGGGACCCCCTACCCGAGATCCGCCGGTTTTGACACCGCCATTGGTGCTTTCATTGAGAGTTCCTCTGTGCCGTCGCGATCAGGAAGGATGCCTCTTCCCGTCTTTAAAGACGGCGCCATTACTAAGGGAGCCTTGGCTGTCGGCCAAACCCTCCGGCTAGGTGGTTTTCTCACGACCGCATGTTCGACCGTTGCGCCGATGGTGACCTCTCGGGTCATCGAAAGCAACCTTCACGTCAGCTCAGAACTCGCCGAGCAGTTGGATCCGATGGAGCTCTCTTCCGTAAACGAGCTCTTGGATCGCATCGCCGCACTGGGGGTCGCTACAAATTACGACCAGGTTGGGCTTAAACCCGATCTAAGAGAAATTAGCTCTCCCCAAGTCACCCACCACGTTGCCGTGGTAGAGGCGCAGTGCGGCGACCCTTCATCTATCCTAAGGACTAGCTACGTCCGAATTCCCGAACCCTCCAGGCCGGATACCCGCGGAGGGGAGGATACAATCCAAGACTTGAGATTAGAATCAGGCAACGGGCTAGACTCATCGGACAACATCCAAGACTCCGGACTTCAGAGTTCGGAAGTTCTTCGGCCTCCGAATCGTAAACTGGGTGAGGTCTCAGATTCAACGACACCCGCCCGCCCGATCATAAGCGATCTTTCCCAAATCAGGAAAAAGCCCGAAGAAACAGTACATCACTACTGGGCCAGATTCCTCCTGGTTATGAACAGGATAAAGGACTGCTGCGAGGGAGACACAATTTCAATCTTTTGCAGTAATTGCACGGACAAGGGAATACTTAATGCCATAAGTCGTCGTGATATTACACGCTTCGCTGACTTGGCGTCCATAGTACAAAAGTACTGTGCGATGGAAAGCGCTTGGAAAACCGAAATAAAATTTTGGGATAATCCGGCCTTGAATAGCAATCCCGTCCGAACTAAGAGGGTGCACCACAGTAAGGCACCCGGATTAAATATCAAAAAGCCAAAACCCTCTAGAGGGCATGGAACCGTACTGGAAAGGTGGCTTGATGGACCCTGTAGGATTCACAGTACAGAGGACGTCACTCCAACACACAGCCTTAGAGCATGTTGGATACTCCGGCAGGTGGCCAAAATTGGCGAGGACCTCCTAGCTTCAGAGGCCGAAAAAAGCCAGCCCGAGGACACCACTACCGTTCTCACAGTCTTCGAGACTTTCGCATCAAATAATATGTGAAAAAGACCACTCCGCAGCCTCACCAGGAGTTCGGGAAGAAAGTCACCCGTAGAACCGGGCATCTCCACTGCAGGACGACCTGTGAGCATACCTACAGACAATACTCTGTTATTTCGACTTACTCGCCGAACTCATTTTTCAAAGTTCGTTCAAGCACTTACTAAATATGCCGCGTCGAAGCCGCTGATTCTCCTTCGTGGAGTCCGACAGCTGGCCACGAACGTCCTTAAGTTCAACATCCAGCTTGGTGTTGGCATCCCGGAGATCATTCTTCTCTCGCCTCACCTTTGTCAACGTACTCTCACCGGCCTCTAACCGGCGCAAGAGTTGTTGCTTCTCCGGATCAAGTCCGGCGCCATCTGCAACATCAATTGTCAGATTTGCACCCAAACAACACAATACTACTCTTTCGAAGTGTATCTTACCTGAGGGGGTCCCTTTAGGCTCCCCTGCTGCGGCTAGTGCGGCCTCTAGTTGGGCCTTGCACTTTTCGAGCTCCTAGGACAGCACGGTGTTCTTCTCGGTAAGAACCTGCATGTTATATGATCCTTAAATCAGTTACTTTAACTGTTTCAAGTCTCGGGGGCTACTGGTATATATATATTTAACCAAAATTTTCTTACCCATATGTCTTTCACATACTGCTCCGTGGCTCTGGCTAAACCACCTTGAGCGGCACGGAGGTATGCATCTCCCGAATTAAAAGCATCTAAAGCCTCTTGGGAGAAACAAGCGTCGCGTAAAATTGTCCGGCGACGCTTGTGGTTCATGGCACTCTCCACTTCAGAATTTGTGGCAGACAGCCTGTCCGCATCCTCTGTCGGAGGAGCGCCCGGTGCACACCTTGTGCTCGCCTCCGTTTCCTCGCCGGTCACTGGAACCTGGCTGGTGGAAGCGCGATTGGCATCCTCTCCGGATATAGTCCGGCGAGGTCTCTTCGTCCTGAAAAAGGCACAAACGTTAATACGCCCTGGCGGAATAATACCGCGGAAACGGAAAATGCGTTACCTTTGCGCCAGCATCTCGGTCCGGACTGCATCTCTTTTTTCCCCACGGGGCCCTGCGGCCCCTCGTGGGCTAGCCGCCGCAGGTTCGCCTTCCCGCCTCGGGAATCTCCCCTGTGAAACACGGTTGTTGTTAGAAACGCAGGAATACGGGAAAATGAAATCCCCTTCAAGGGAATAAAGACTCCGGTTTTTGTCACCTGGGAAGCCGGGATTAACCCGGGGTAATCTGCCACAATAGCAACCAAGGTGTTGTCCTTGCTTAGCTGATGAAACACCCCGTCGATAAGCTCCACCAATATGTCCAGATCCTCTTCAGAGTCCGGATCGAGGGCCCGTTCTGGGTCCTCGGGCTGTGGAGGATGGCTGCTTATATCTTTCACTTCCTGTCGCAGTTCCTGCATTGAAGTCGTCAGACTACGTATCCGACCATGGAAGTATCAAATAAATGGGCAAGCGCAGTTGTTCGCTTACCCAACTTGGAGGTTCATACATAGTGAATCCAGCCCGCGGGTTAACGCAAAGGAACTCCTCCTTCTCTCCCTTGTACAAGGAGGACAGAACCTTTATTAGGGAGGCAGCCGAGTCCGGCCCTTTACGGCCGTAACGCGTGGCGTCATCCTCCCCATTGAAATCCCACATAGGGCAGCCTCTGTATTGAAGTGGCTGCACCCCTCGCGTAATGCATACGGCCATGACTCCAATCATGGTTAGTCCGGAATGAGCCAACAGTCTTATCCGGCCCATCAGGTAAAGGACATCCCTGTCGTTTTCTCTCTGAGAGCTCCGTTTACGCCAGCTCAGACGTTTCTTCAAGGGAGCACTGTTGAACTCAGGGAGACCGGCCCGGATAGGGTCCGGCAGTGGGACGTCGTCTATGTAAAACCATTCCGAAGGCCAGTCCTCGGACGCCTTCTTCGGGGTTCCGGATAGATATCCGGTCCCGGCGATGCGCCATACTGCTCCGCCCACTTGGTATATAGACCCCTCTTGAGAACGGGGCACCAGGCAGAATATCTTCTTCCACAGCGCGAAATGAGCCTCGACGCCTAAAAATAGCTCGCAAAGGGCAACGAAGCCCGCAATGCGTAACACGGAGCCGGGCGTGAGATGATGCAGCTGGAGGCCGTAGAACTCCAGAAGCCCGCGGAGAAATGGGTGGATTGGAAATCCCAGTCCCCTTATCAGATAGGGAACAAGGCACACCCATTCTCCTTTAGAAGGATTGGGGGTGTTCTCCGCTTGTTTTCCGCCACGGTAGGTGGCGAGACCGGCTCGGACCGGGACCATGTATGCCTGAGGGAGGAATCCCTTGGCCTGAAGCGACACTAACTCGCTATGCGGAATGGTGCAACTCTCCCAATCCCCGGGCTTAGGACCGGAGGGGCGAGGGGAGGAGCTGCGGCGGCTAGCCATGTTGGATTGGACCTTAGCTGGGAAAGCTCTGATGATAACTCGCAGGGAGGAGAAGATGCGGTTTGGATCTAAATCCCCATCCCGTAAAATAGGCGGCTCATTTGTATGGCTAGGGGTGTGGATGTAAGAACGCCCCGGGCTTTTCGCATTCTTTCAGCACGTGGAAGACAGCCATTATTGGGCACAGAAGCCGAGGAGCGCTATAAAAATCGGACGTTATTCGTACAGGTACATAGAATTCGGGATAGAACCCGCCTTGCAATGCCGAAGACAATTTGTGCGCGGACTCGTCGTCATTGAAGCCTGGTTCGGGGGCTACTGGGGGAGTCCTGGATTAGGGGGTGTTCGGGTAGCCGGACTATACCTTCGCCGGACTCCTGGACCATGAAGATACAAGATTGAAGACTTTGTCCCGTGTCCGGATGGGACTTTTCTTGGCGTGGAAGGCAAGCTAGGCGATGCGGATACTCAAGATCTCCTACCATTGTAACCGACTCTGTGTAACCCTAACCCTATCCGGTGTCTATATAAATCGGAGGGTTGTACTCCGTAGGGGAGAACCATCATCATACACAATCATACCATAGGCTAGCTTCTAGGGTTTAGCCTCCTTGATCTCGTGGTAGATCTACTCTTGTACTACCCATATCTTCAATATTAATCAAGCAGGAGTAGGGTTTTACCTCCATCGAGAGGGCCCGAACCTAGGTAAACATCGTGTCCCTTATCTCCTGTTACCATCCGACCTTGACGCACAGTTCGGGACCCCCTACCCGAGATCCGCCAGTTTTGACACCGACAGCCCTCCTCAGGCAGGGCTCGGGGGCTCTCCCCTGGAGGACCACCGACCTGGCTAAGGTCACGAGGGAGGCGCTTGCGCACCACATGGAGGCGTGTTTCGAAGCACGTTTCCCTCAAGAAGGAGTAAGGCAAGGAGGGCCGCACCCTCGTGGAGTTCGTCGCCAAGGCCATTCAGAGCTACAGAGTCAAGAGTCATGAGAGGCGGCCGCCGCCTACCAGCTGTGGCTCCCCATCCAGGCGAGGATGGTGGGCTGCGTGTCTACATCGACATACCAGGGCTCAATCGAGTCGCCTCTCTGGATCGCCTCTGGCCCTCGCAAGTGGGGCGCTGCGAAGGTCCACCCCACAGCTACGTCCGCATGCCTTACGGCTTGCCGAACGCGGCTGCCACGTACCAGCGCCTCATGAGGGGCATCATGGATGTTCTGCAGCCTTGGCGGAGATGGAGATGGTCCGCGAGGAGCCACCAGCGCCTCCAGAGCCTCCCGAGGCCCCTGGGCCTGGGGGCTCGTGAGGATCGGCTTCTGCAGCCCACCGAGTCTGCTACACCAACACTCCTTCGTCCTCAACATCATCAGGTGACATCTTTCAAGTTTCATTTCTAGCTGGGAGTGCCCCCCAGGGCTGCATTATTCCTAGGCCGCGTGGGTCCGTCCCTGCGGCATGTATCCCTTTTATCTCATGTTGTTAGCTTACTTTGTTGGGGGCGCCCCTCGGGCTGCATCATCCCCAAGTCGCACGGGCCAGACCCGGTGGCATGTATCCCTTTTGCGTTTATTTCCGGCTATGCGTTCGACCCACCATGCTTGATTATTTGATGCCGGTCCACGACACCTCTTCTTCTCCATGCCGACCACTTGCACGTTAAAGGGGGGGGGTACCTGAGCATCGCGACTCAGGGCTTCATCGGCTCTCCAGCCCTCACCCTCCGCCTTGTCCACGGCATCGTGGACTCGGCATACCAAGGACGGCCGAGACCAGCTCGAGGGCCGGACCCGAGGACGAGGAGTGTCGGCATCAACCAATTTGGTGGACACATCACAAGATAAGGCCCAGTGCAGCGCAACCCGCCTTAGAGGTAGGGCCCGTGAGTCCGCGCTGGCTCACGGGTGCCCAGATACACCTCGCAGCCCTGCCGCGCCAGCCACGTGTCGTATGGGATGTACACGCCCGGGCTCCTCCCGAGGGGAGCCCCTCCCACGCACTGCTGGAAGCACCATGCTCCGTGGCTGGCTGACGACACTGCCAAAGGCGCTGCTATGCCCGTACACACGGAAGCGCTTATGCTCAAGGCTGGTGATAAATAATCGAGGGTGGCCCCGGCCGCATCAACCTCTGTGGAGCCCAGAGCCTGTGTCAGCCTCATCGTAATGCCTCCCCTGAGTGTCGCGCGAGGGGCTGGGCACGGGCTGCGCCTGGTCACGCCTGACGCGACGCCACCCAGCCAGCCCCGGGCCTGGTTCGTCGCGCTGCCTCCCCGGCGGAGCCAAGGTACGAAGGCGCTTGAGTAACAAGGGGAACTCCTGAGCATCGCGACTCAAGAGCCTAACTGGTCACGTAGCCCTCACCCTTTGTTCGAAGGCTAACGGCGGTTGAGGTATGCGCCGTCGGGCTCTATAGACGAGAAACGGTAGATCCACCCACATCACACCTCCCTACTTGCTGTTCGTAGGCGCTAAGGGGACTCGAGCATCGCACTCAGAGCCTAACTTGTCACGCAGCCCTCACTCCTTCGCCCCTTCCCGGTTTCCGTCACAACGGCGGCCGAGTAGAGCGCAAGGTCATGGCTCGGCCGTGCGAGAACATAAGCAAGTAGGAAGGAAAAGCGAATTTCAAGGAATTCAAAAGCAAATATTACAGTCCACATCATTATCTCAATGCCAAACGCATAAGTTTAAATGCCTCCGAGGCATGATACATGTGCAGGAACTAAAGGTGACAGGAGCCACAACGGAGTCACTTGTCGGTGGTGGAGTAGCGCGGAGTGGGTTCGCCTCATGGAGCAGCGGGGTCGGCAGCGCCTCACTTCGGCTTGGTGCTGAAGGCCCGGAACTTCCCCAGCAGAGCCTCCGCGCGACCCTCCACGGCCTCGGCAGCGCTTGCCGCTGCACGCCGCTCATCGGCTCCAAAGCAGTCGTCGAGGTCGACGCTGGGATCGCGAAGGTAGATGTGGGTGAGGACCTTCACATTCACAGAAAGATAGGACACGCGCCTCGGCCTCGGCCGTGGGGCCAAGGCCAAGGGCGACATCTTCAAGAACGCGAACCAGGAAGGGAAGCAGCTTGGCGGGGCCGTCCTCGGCGCTAGCCAGCGGGCTCTCCAGGCCGCTGTCGGGAAGCGTCCTCAAGGAGGAGCGAGCCTTCGCCTCCATCTCCGCGAAGGCCACACGGTCCTCGCCAAGAACCTGGGCCTTGTCGTCCAGCTCGACCTTCCTCGCCCCCAACTCGTGCTCCAGCGCGCCTAGGCGGCCACGGCGCTTCCTGAGCTTGGCCTCCCGGTCCTTGACGGCCGCCTCACGAGCCTTCACGTCTTCTTCCTGCTCTTGGCGAAGGCGGACCTCTTTCGCGAGCTGGTCCCGCAGGCCTTGCAGCTCGTCCTCCAGCACCTTGCAGCGACCACGGACGTCGACCACCTCCCCCAGGGCTGCGTCATGAGCAGCCTTCGCCTCAAGGACGGCCTGCCTCTCCTCATCGCAAGCCGTCGAGGCCTGGACCAGCGCCGCCCGAATCAAAGAGTCGGAGCGAATCCATCCTGAAGCCAGCTCCAAGCACCCGGCCACCAAGCGAGGGTCGGCGCCAAGAAGATCTTGCCGCAGCCGGTCCAGCTCAGCAGCGGCACGATCCAGAACGGCAGGAGGAGTCAGAGAGACAGCAGTCGGTGGAGTAGGAGGAGAAGGCAAACACGACCACAACATCTCGAGCGGAGCTGCCGCGCCTCTAACGGGCTGTAGTGGCGGCGCAGAAAAGGCACCTCGGGAGTCACTTGGGCCATGGGGGCTGAGCTCGCCCCAGCCGGCTCAGCCAGGCCTCACCGAGGACGACCGGGCAGGAGAAGCCCGTAGGTCATGGGTCACCTTCCTTCAAGGGCGAGGGCGCTGCCACGGATGGAACCTCGTGAGCTCCCTTCGCTTTTTGTTGCGGGCGCCAAACCTATCCAAGAGATGCGGACATCAAGCCTCGGCAGCAGAACAAGAAATAAAGACAAGAATCAAGCGCCACGGTCGCCGCCAAGGAGCTCAAGCGCCTCCGCCAAATTTGAAGCCCGCTTGCCGTGGAAGGGTCAACCACGGAAGCTCGGGCGAAGGCGCGTCATGCGGTCCGCCTCGGGACCGGGCGGACCAGCTGGAGATCAGCCCGTCCTGTCCTTCTTCGATAGGGGCAAGCTCCGCCGCCCTGCTGTCATCATCCTCGCCGCCATCGCCGGAGAGAGGCGGAGAACGCTGGACCCGGGGGGAGGGAGCCTCGACTCTCCGTCGGCCGCCTTTGGAGTCGAGCCCTTTTTCCCGCCCTCCTTCCTCCTCTTCGCTGAGTCGTTGGAGGACACGCCCACCGTTCCTCGAGCTTCTGGAGCACGGGCCCGCCCTCGCTGAAAGACGGGCATGGACTCCACTACCTGCCCTCAGTCGTCGCGGAGGAACAAGGGCATAGGAGCGCCCTCAAACCTCGCCACATCGCCCCCGACCAGATATTGGAGGACCGCAGCTAGATCTTCGTCGGCCAAGGCCGCGGGGCTCGGATGGGGCCTCCACATCGGAAGTGAGTACTACCGAAGCGGAGCCAGCTGGTGCTCCAGGAATTCCCTCAGCAGCGACGCGGCGGTCAGCTTCGCCGTCGCCATGTTGGCCGGCCTCAGATCCGCGTCCATCTTGTCCAACACCAGCTTCGAGCGGGGGTCCGCGAGCTCCGCTCGACCCCAATCGCTGGAGCTCGTGGGTTGCTCCGTGGGCAAGATCAGTCGAGGGTGGATGCGCCCAGCATCTACCAAGATCCACTTGCTCCTGAAGCCCTCAATCCTTTTCCCGGGATTCAAAATGGCAATGGCGCCACCAGACGCCGCGATGAAGTCACAAGACGCGGGAAGGTGACCGCGAGAGGTCTGGAGGTAGAAGTAGTGGCGCAGCAAGGCCACTGAGGGCTGCACCCCTACGTGAGCCCCGCGGTAATAGACGAAGATTGCCAGGAGAAGGACGGAGTTGGGGTGGAGATGCAGAGCCTATAGCTTATAATGGCGGATGACAGAGAAGAAGAACTCGGAGAAGGGAGGCACCAGGCCAGCAGCAATGGCGCTTACAAAGAGCGGATAGAAGGTGCTCCCTTGGCCCTCAGGGGTGGCGGATCCGGCCTTGAACACCTTCGCCCCGTCGATGCCCTGCGCCGCCGCCATCCGGCGCAACCGGGCGAGGCTCGCCTCTGACACGTTCGGCGAGTCCAGGGCAGACGAGTACCAAGCTCCGGCCGGGGACTGACGAGGCGCCATGGCTTCCAAGGTCACGCGGTCGAAGTAGATCTGGAAATTTTGGAGGAAGGAAGGAGAGGCGCAAGGAAGGGGATCTGAGCAGCAACCGGAGAAAGCAAAAAAAGCACAGCCTAGGAAGATGCCGCTCCTTTATCAACTCGCATGGTCGCTGAGGCGCTCGCGTCCAATCAACCGCCATGCGGCGCCCAAGGCCGCAGGCTGTTAGGGCTCGCGCGTCCGCTTCTTGCCCTTTCGCCTCCCTCGCACGCTGTCCGGCGCGCTTTTGGGCCCGGGGCTACAGCCGCATTCGGGAACGGGGTCCCAGATTTTCCTGCATGCATGCGGCTCTGTCTGAAAGGGGCCCACGACGCCCATCTTCATCAATGCAGACCCAAGACCCTCGCGAGGGGCCAGATTCATGGGCGGACGACACGGAGCTTCCTCAAGCATGGCCTCATTAGGCTGGCTCGTGAGGAGGAGAGATCAAGCGGGTACCTCACGAGGTGCCCATGACGCAAGCCATGACGACCAGAGGCGCAGGCGGGGCGCCAGCCGCCAAGTGTCCTCCTTTCCTCTTTGGTGCAAAGGGAGCAAGCACAAAGAGAGCATCAAGCAAAGGCACCTGCTTCGTGCAATGAGACAAAGACCAGCCCAACGGCAGGAGGAAGTCATCATGGAGCCCAAGCTCGGCCACCACCTGTAGCCTTTGGCAAGCGAGGACCAACTTTAGTGGGATAAGTGTACCAGATGTTCCCCTTCAAATGGCTAATTGTTGGCGCCCTTCCCGCTCAATATTTGGGAAGAGGCCCAGGGCCTTTGCCTATAAATAGGACTAGCCACCCCTAGGGGGAAGAGAATCCAGAGAGACAGAGAAAAGAGAGGATCAAGAATCGGAAGGACAGAGAATCTAGAAGCCAAGATCCAGAAACAAGATGGGATCGGATTGAGTAGCATCACACACACACACACAGAGAGAGAGAGAGAAGGGTGACTGAACTCCTCCTAGCAGTTCATCGCCCCAGCCAAGAACAGACCCTCGCGAGGCTGTTCTTCCTTGTATTGCTCATCATCATCAGCCCAAGAGGCAATCCACCACACCACAAACTAGAGTAGGGTATTACACTACAATGGTGGCCCGAACTAGTATAAACCCTGTGTCTCTTGTGCTGTTCTTTCCATAGCTTAGATCTTAGCGAGGCGGTGGGTGTGCAGGTAGAAGACGCAAATCTCCAAGACGCACCCGGTTGTTCAACCTCAAGGGTCTCGCTCAGAACGCCCTCGATCGGCTATATCTCCCACGTGTCGAGGCACGACTTAGAGGCATAACCGCATTGAAAGCAATGTCGCAAGTGAGGTAATCTTCACACAACCCATGTAATACATAAGGAAAAAGATACATAGTTGGCTTACAATCGCCACTTCACACAATACAGAGTAAAACATTACATCAAACAGATACAAACAAGGTCCGACTACGGAACCAAAATAAAAGAAGACTACCCCAATGCTACACAGATCCCCGATCGTCCCAACTGGGCTCCACTACTGATCACCTGAAACGAAACAACACAAAGAACAAGATCTCCAACGAGCTCCTCCTTGAGCTCGTGCATCACCGCACGTTTCATCGGCACTTACAAACTGGTTTTGAAGTATCTGAGTCACGGGACTCAGCAATCTCACACCCGCGAGATCAAGACTATTTAAGCTTAAAGGTAGGACAGGGTAGTGAGGTGAGCTGCAGCAAGCGACTCAGCATATGGTGGCTAACATACATAAAAAGAGAGCGAGAAGAGAAGGCAAAAGCACTGGCCGAACAACTATGATCAAGAAGTGATCCTGAACTCCTACTTACGTCAAACATAACCCAGAAACCGTGTTCTCCTCTCGATCAACCCCGAAAAGAGACACTCACGGTTACGCACACGGTTGGTGTATTTTAATTAAGATCAACTTCGGTTTCTACAACCGACATTAACAAATTCCATCTGCCACATAACCGCAGGCACGGCTTTCGAAAGTTCAAACCCTGCAGGGTGTCCCAACTTAGCCCATGATAAGCTCTCGCGATCAACGGAAGAATAGACCTTCTCCCGGAAGACCGATCAGTCTCGTAATCCGGCTACAAGACATTTCACAGCAATAAAACAAGTCCAAGAAGACCTCCCGGCGTGTCGACATCCCGATAGTAGCCACGATCTCGCCTCAGGCCACGACCGGATAAGCTGCAGCGTCAGAACCGACGAACCCAAGTTGCCAAGGATGGTCCCGACGGTGTTTAGTTTGGACCAACGCTTAGACAAGCACTCGCCCGGGGTAATAAAGATGACCCTTGAGAGCGACTCCCAAGGGAAAAAGGCTAGGAGAGGCAAATGTAGAACCAATGTTGGGCCTTGCTGAAAAGTCTTATTCAAAGCTTAACCGTCAAGGGGTCCCATAAATCACCCGACCGCGTAGGGACGCAAAATCCGGGAACATAATACCGATATGACGGAAACTAGGGCGGCAAGAGTGGAACAAAACACTGTGCATAAGGCCGAGCCTTCCACCCTTTACCAAGTATATAGATGCATTAATTAAATAAGATATATTGTGATATCCCAACAAGTAAACATGTTCCAACAAGGAACAACATCTCCATGTTCCAACAAGGAACAAACTTCATCTTCACCGCAACTAACAACGCTATAAGAGGGGCTGAGTAAAGCGGTAACATAGCCAAACAACGGTTTGCTAGGAAGGGTGAAAAGGTTAGAGGTGACATGGTAATATGGGAGGCATGATATAGCAAGTGGTAGGCATCGAGCATAGGCATAGCGAAGAGCGAGCAACTAGCAAGCAAAGATAGTAGTGATTTCGAGGGTATGGTCATCTTGCCTGAAATCCCGCAAGGAAGAAGAACGAGTCCATGAAGAAGACAAGCTGACGAAGTCGAATGAATCCTCACAACTCGAACGGAACCGGCTAACGAGAGAAGCAAACCGGAAAGAAGCAAACAACATAGTAAACAACCATCACATAAACATGGCATGATGCACAATCAAGTATGATGCATGTCCGGTTTAAATAGCATGGCATGGCGAAGTGCAACAAACAATCCTACAAACTAAGTGGAGCTCAATATGCAACGAGTTGCATATTGACGAAACACCACAACACTTATTTAGTTCTCTCTCGGTTAGGTACACAACAATATTAAATGTTGTTAAACATGGCAAGAGGTGGAGCATAATTAAACTACCTATCTAGGCAAGTTTAAATGAGGCCGGAAACAACAACAACAATTCCGGAAAATCCCCATGAGCATATTATGGATTCGGAACAGATCTGACCTAAAGCATATTTTAGAGTTGTTAAACATGCAAAGTAAAGTGGACCATGTTAAACTAGGCATTTTTCTACCCCATTTACATATATAATTTATTTAAAATGGAGCTACGGTTATTTAGTTATGAAATAAATCATTTTAGCATGGCATTTAAGCAAATTAATGCAAACAACAATTATTAAACAATTAAATGTTGTTATCATGATGCGGATGACATATACAAGTTTTATGCAATTTTTATGAAAACATTGACATGAGCATGATATGAAGCATTGTGTTACCATGGTGGAAGAAAGGGGTGCCACGGCAACGAATCCGAAAATGGTGCCACGGCAACATATCGGTTCCGATAACTCGATTGAGATATCGGTACAAAGGAAAGCGTGACGGAAGCGAGTCATGCAAGATGGTGGGGTGATCCCGGATACCGGGTTCCCGCGGAACGGTGGCATGGCAAAAGAGGGGCATCGCAAGAACAATTCGGACACGGCGGTCGTCACGGGTTATACCTTCGGAACGTTCAGACGGGACGGGTCGAGCTTCGTAGAGGGAAGTAGTGGTTCACGTTCTTCGAGGGAAGTAGAGGAAGTAGTCGTTCTCGCGATGATCGCCGAGGGAAGTAGTCATTACAGCGTGAAATCGTTGTTCACGTTCGATGGTAGTGGTACATCTAGTCGCCGAGTAGTTGTTCAAGTCCGTGGATGTTCGGGTCCACAGGGTCTTCGAGGTCGGCGGCAATGGTACCGCGTGTCATCCAGGGTACTTGTCGCCTCATCGAGTGTAGTTGTACATGAAGGACTCGATGAAACCAAGAGGGACTTAGCGATCAAAATTGCTCCTGTTGGGTAGGCATCGTGACAACAGCTCGAGGCTGAGGCCACGTATGGGCGCGCCGGATCGATGGGGACGACGGCTGCGAGCACAAAGCAGGGAGCAGCAGAGGAACTAAGCGCTGGAGGACCCGAAACCGGCGGGGATGAGGCCACGCAGCGCGTGGCGACGAGCTGCGGGCCTGGACTTCGACCTGGCCAATTTGGCTGGAAGCGGCGCAGTGCTCCTACTCGAGGAGCTCCTGCTCAAACCCGACCGCGGAGGGAGGCACGGGGCGGCGAGAGGATGCACGGAGAGGCGTCGGGCAGGGCCTCCCGAGGTGGGCAGCAGAGGCGACGGCTGAGGAAGGTTGAGGCCGCGATCCGGCTGAGGGCCGCGGAGTTAACCGTCCGGATGTGGGCGGAGGCCGGGCGCGGGCATTTGGGGCGAGAAGGAGATGGGGGTCAGGCGACAGGCGCTCGAAGAAGCGCCATGGAGGAGAAAAAGAAGGGCGGCGAGGACGGGCACACGGAGAAGGACGGAGGAGACCCGGCTCGGCGCACGAGGTGGAGAGGCCGCGAGGAGGAGGGGCGGGACGGAGGGCGGAGGCAGAGGAGGAGGTCGGCGCTGGGCGCCGAGGGGGCAACGAGGGGCATGGGGACGCCGGCGTGAGGGTCGGGATCCCTCTCCCATGCGCGCCTTGAGGAGGAGAGACGAGCGATGGGGAAAAAGGGATCGGGCAAGGACGAGGGGATCGGGCAGGGGGTTCGGGAGAGATGGGATCGGGCGCAGCGGCGCTTGGAGGAGGACGAGGGGAGAAGTGGATCGAGGGATCGGGCAAGGTGGGCTAGGGTTAGAGGAGTGGTGGGCCGGCTGGGTTGGTGGAATGAAAAGCCAGGGGCCGGCTGGGCCTGCGGGAGGAGAAGGAGAGATGGTGGGCTGCCGAGGGAGGGCTGGCCTGCTGGGCTGGCTCTCCTCTCTCTCTCTCTAATACTCTTTATTTATATAGCAGAAAACCCAATAAAGAGAAGAAAAGAAAGAGAGGGTAGAGGAAGAAGTTGGACATGGGGATAATTTTCCCGGACTCACAAAAATATGAGGGATTTAACAAAAATGATCCAAGGATTTTTGGTGGAACTCCGGAAAATGATGAAAATAATAATGGCAAGGTTTGGGGCCAAACTTGAAGTAGAAAGGGCATGGGATTTATTATGCAAGTGGGTTATGATGATTCCAAAACGAGGAATATTTTATATAGCTCCCTAATATTGGGAGAATAAGTTATAAAGAGAAGTCACCATGTGAATCCCTCGGTTTAAATGGATCGAGAAATCCATGCAATTTATTTAGAAGAGTTTTAAAAAAAATTAATGATATGATGGCATGATGACATGATGCAAAGCAAAAACAAAAACGAACCACACGACAAAACTCGGAAACCCTGGAAGGCAACTGAAGCTCCGGTCTTGGGGCGTCACACTGCCGGAACCCGAAATCCGACAGTTTCCATAAAAAAATATTGCAAATTAGATCAATTAACTCCAAATCAAAACCATGTCCTAAGCTCCACGTCATGATCCTCAAATAATGCATCTTCTGTTTTGTCATCAGCGATCGTTGTCCAATGACATAGTTCCTCGATTTGGCCAATCATGGTCCATAAGAACTGGTATTTTCTCCCGTTGCAATGCACGGACATTTGTGCTTGTTATGTATAAAACAATTAAAGTGGCAAAGCTAGGGTTGTTGCTGTGCATATTAAGTGCTTCGCGTGAGTCCTTCTCTAGCTGACATGTATTTCATTTTTATTTGGTTCAACTGTTTTTAAATGTTTTGGTACTGGTTTTTCAACGCAATACAATGTAGATGCCTATATACACGCACATACACTCATCCTATGAATGCACGCACACATAATGTATCTTTATGAGCACCTCCGAGATACCGAACTGGCACAACATCTTGAGATTGACGAAGTCAACAGAGGCTTCTTGGTACTTGACTTTGATACCCACATAAACACATACACTCACTGTTGTGAGCCCATGCACGCACACCCTATCTCTCTGAGCACCTCCTAGATAAGGAGCCCGCACAACATCTTGCGATCGATGAAGTCACCGCAGACGTCTTTGTGGTCGACGTTGATGCCCACATATACACACATACACTCACCCGTATGAACGCGCGCGCACACACACCCTATCTCTATGAGCACCTGAGATACTAAGCCGATGCAACATCTTAAGATTGACGAAGGCACCACAAGCATCTTCATAGTCGACGTTGATGCCCACGTACACACAGATACACTCACCCTATGAATGCAGGCATGCACACCCTACTCTGTGAGCACCTCCGAGATTCTGAGCTGGCACAACATCTTGAGATTGACGAAGTCACCATAGGCGTCTTCATAGACAATGTTGATGCCCACATTCACGCACATACACTTATCCTATGAACGCACACACACACCCTACCTCTATGAGCACCTTCGAGATACTGAGTCGACATATCATCTTGAGATTGACGAAGCCACCCTAGGCGCCTTCATAGTCGACGGGAACGTCTCCTCCCACTGAACGAATATCGTCGAAAAACCTGAAATAAATCCATGAAAATACGAGCACTGGTGCCCTAGTCTAGGACTTGAAGCCTGGTGGGCCGATACAACCACAAGGAAGCTAGCCATGTGAGCTACGCTCAGATCACGCTACCAGTTTTTTGATGGGTGTTGGTTTGGTTGGTTCACCGCATTGACTCAGTGTCAAAAAGGAATGCACCACTTAGACTACTGAACCTTCCTCCTCTTCCGTGAACGTCTCGCATTTATTCTTCTCCACCTCCAATCTCTCCCATTTTCTCCTCAACCCGCACACGTGCCCTCCTCCTCCACTATTGCCTCCTATCCTCACGCTGTAGGCCTCCTTCTCCGTGCTATCGCTAGAGGCTCCCTCCCCCTCTGCTACCTTCCCATGGCTCTCCTTTCCCTCTCCTCTTATGGGAGTGTGTCTATGGAGGTGGCGCCCGAATCAGCAGGATATGGGAAGAAATGCACTGATACCAGATCGATGACTAGGACGATGGTTCCCTAGGAGATGCACAACAGCGGCCTCGACCAATGGAGCCACAGCACAACATCGTCTTCTTGAACCTCTTCTCTAGGAAAGACGCGCATCAGCGGTGGCTGTGTAACGGTGACAGCAGCTAGCGCCCTCTTCCCTGCATCTTCTCCCACCTGATGGCTATGGCAACTGGGTTCTGGTTGCCTTGGTCACCAGTATCTGTCAACCCACTACTTGTTTTTGGTCGATATCCACTTCACTTGATGTAACTTCGCATCGAGCACCATTTCTTCTTGCTCCAATAAAAGAATCAAAAGTAATACTTTGGTTTTTTGTATTAGATGGTTTGAGTGGTCTTATTCTTTGAGTTCAAAGTAAAATAGCTAAGGTTGCAA